>JAUZST010057872.1:0-23675 GCA_034779995.1 Parotocinclus haroldoi | reverse complement strand
TGTGTGTGTGTGTGTGTGTGTGTGTGTGTGTGTGTGTGTGTGTGTGTGTGTGTGTGTGTGTGTGTGTGAGAGAGACATAGTCTCAGCTTGGCAAGGGAATGACAAGTGGGTATGATACGAAATGGGTTTAAAAAAAGAGAGTTTTAAGATATTCACCATGCATGTGAAAATGGCACAAGGTCTGCCAGATTATGTTCTTGCAGTGTTTCTCACGTCCACTTGTCTATACCATGTGACCATTTCGAAGCGTGAGGCAGTGTCCTTCTGGGCAAGGACTTTTAGAGGGGAGAGACTGGCCATAGCTTCAAATGAAACTCAAACTGATCAGAGTGTTTTGTTAAACGTAATGTCCTTCATTCATTATTTCTTGGATGAATTTCAGAGCAGAGAAATTGTACCCAACTCCCCAGTTGCTTATTATTATTTGGTTCTGGTGGCTTTTCAGGCCCCGCATTGACTCTGGAGAGTGATTTATTGATTGTGGCTGTCAAAGCCGCTTCTGTGCTGAGATTGTTTACCTGTGCTTTCAGAGGAGTGCTCGAGTTGTGGATGAGATCACTTGCTCATCAACCTTTCGCCCACAGGGGTGGATGTAGCCAGAGCTGAATGTGTAGGAATCAAAGAGTTCCACGACTCAACGATCGATAAACTCTTGTACTCGCATAAAGCCATAATCATATGCGATTGCTTGTTTATACATTTATACTTTCCTTTTCATACCCGCTTAATCCGATTCAAGGTCGTGCAGAGATAACTTGTAACTCACAAGGCAGCAACCAAGACGAGACAGGGTACCAATCTTTCACTGGGGGCGCACACACAAGGGAAAAAAAAACTAAAACAAACGAAAATACTAAAATTATACATATATGGAGAGAGAGAAAGGGATAATAGAATAAATTAGAGAATGCACTAATATAATAAACAAAATGGAGAGTCGAGTATAAGTGAGTCTCTTGGCATTATTCGTTCATCAAAGTGGTAAGTCCACAGGAGAAGGGGGGAAGAGGTTTAGGGACCTCTGATGTGGTCCAAGTGAAAGTGTGAGAACTGGAACTGGAATGCCACCCCAGGCGAGGCGGACAGGCCCTTATGCCCTCGAATCAATGCCACTTTAGAGCGAACAAATGACCCAACACTCATGTCTTTGGACTGTGAGAGGAAACCGGAGTAACCGGAGCGGTGCTACCCCTCTGTGCTGCCCACACAGAACACAGTTCCAAATGTAACATGATACTCCGGCAGCTCAGCTAGAAATGGCAGAACCAGACGTAAGCACAGCCACCTGAGTTGACATGAAACATCTCCAACCCTCCTCTCCATTAGTAACATGGAAGAACTGAGCGGAAAAGGCAGTTCATCTTCATCTAAAGTTACATCCACCGAACTGAAACATAATGCTGTTAAAGCTTCATATCATAAAGCTTCATATCATCCTTCCTCATCTTTTTGAAGGCCTAAATGAGAAGATAGCTTCAGCATCTCAACCCCTCCGGTCTTGACAGCACATTCGAGGCGACCTGGAAAACCAGATTAAAAAGTTTCAGCGTAACTTCACACGCTCCTGACGAGTCAGCAGTGTCATGATTATCAGTCAGCCACTCTCCATCTGTCATTTCGGGTTTCATCTGAGGGCTGATACGTCTTTCATCTTGCAGCGAGAAATCTCACTAGGTCTCAGGTAGGAAGTATAGAAATGGTGTAAAACCTGGTAACAAGCTGCTACGAGAACACAAAGCTCTGTGTGTCAGACAGATTAAACACTCTCATAAACTTAGACATCTTATGGTAAAGTTGACTACATGTCAAATCCATGACTGTTTTGTACATCCAGACGGTAACGCAGACGAGAGGGATCAGCGGACCAGATTAGTATGACTAGTATAGTCAATCATTTAGAAAAGATTAAAATTTTAATCTAGAGCACAATCTAGAACATGAACAACTATTAATATAAATAACATCCAGTCCAAGTAGATAAAAAAAAAAACGATTCCACTTTTAAGCTTCTGCAAATTGACACTCGTGGACAAAAACTTAATCGTTAGAGTTGACCCAAACTTGTGAACGTAACGATGATTTATGTAAGCGATTACAAGATTACAGCAAAGGTTTATTATGGAAAACTGTACAATTATACGGGAGCTCTAGTTACCCTGTCAGGCCGCCTCTAGCCTGGTTACAAGATGAGATTGGGGTTCAGGTTGGAAATGAAGGGGCAAACGGGCTCCATATCCAGGTATCTTGTCCCACATTTGCCCACTGAAGTTGCAGCTGTGCCTGTAGATCCTCATCCATCACACCAGCAGTTTGGTCAGTGTGTCACTCTAAAGGAAGGGCAGGATTGAAGCGCTCATGAAAAGGCCTTTAATTCTGAGGATTACGTTCACAACAAGAGGAGTCAACAATCTCTCAGTAAGAGGTACACTACCCAAAAGTAGCCTCTGAGATTATAGGGCAGTAAGTCTATAAGTGTGCAGAATAAAGAATAAGAATATAATAATATAATAATATAATAATATATTATATAATAATAGAATATATAAGAATATATAAGAATATATAAGAATAAACTCGGGACCTTCTTGTTGTGAGGCAGCGGTGCCGCCCCACCGAGCCCCCGTGCCGCCCACACACACACACACACACACACACACACACACACACACACACACACACACACATATATATATATATAATCCTTCTAATGTATTTTTACATATTTTTTGATAAAACCTTTTGTTATTGATCATTTATTACTACTGCTCACAAAAGGTAATGTAATCTAAAGTAAACAGTAAACAGTAAGACATATTACAGTATTGGACTGTGGAGCAGTGAAACAAACCCTGTGTATAATTGCAAAGTTTTGAAGGTTTGTCCATTTCATGAGCGAATGTACCCGGCAGAGGTGAAAGTGCTTAGTGTTTTGGAGCTTCAGCAGTGTGCTAGCAAGGATGAGTCAAACATGGGTGCGAACGGATCCGACTTAATTGGATTCAATTAATAAAACTAGAAACCACAGAGACAGCAAGGTCAGAGAGAGTACTCGCCAGACTGAGCTGTCCCTGTGCGGGTAATAGGAAACGTTTTATTACGGTTGTACCATTTGTTATTTTCTACTCCCTCGCTCTGGATTGTTCACCGGATAAGGTTTGTTTAGCTAGCTGCATCATGATCGGGTTGATTTGTTGGTGATGTGTAATGGGATTTTGAATATTTCCATGGTTGGCAAAGTCAGGCAATAACATTCACATTTATTTTCTCCTTTCGCCATTTCCCCCATTTTTGTCCTTGCCACCATCCTACCACACTTCACAGTGTGTGCTGTACCTTACGGGGACACCAGGATCAGCTGGTACAATCTTGGCTTGGCAGTGACTGAGCGGCTGTGGAGGTTTTTCTAATAACGTGTGCGTCGCGTTTAAAAAAAGCACCGGATTCATTCATACTGGGGGAAGCAATTATTTACTCATCCAGCCGCGGGTGTTCTACACCTTAGGCTCCAACTCCCAGATGAACAACAGATGAATGCACACATTTATTGTGCGTGGACTGTAATTGGAGCCGAGTACCAACCCTTCTCCTCCATTCTGTAATTCAGACACTCTCACTAGATCGTAACAAGCTGCGATAACTTAGTTCTCCATATTTGGCCCACAGAAGCCCCTTTCCTCACATATCTCTTTATTAATCACCTTATCTTGACACTTTCTCACAAAGACACATGTCCTGTCTGCTTCAGAAGCTACACTGAATACCAGATGCTGCCTTATTTCTCCCGCGAATACAGCCTCGCGCTCAGACAGACACTTACAAAGGTGTGAGACAGAACAGACGATAGCGCTAACTTCTGCAGCATTGTGTTTTTCCTCTCCGCTGTTTCTCCTTGAGGTGAAAGCAAGACGCTGCAATTAGTGGAAATGCCCCTGGGTGAAATTCAAGGCTGATTTATATTGCTGCGCAGGTTCAGTACGTATCTCCGCGCAGACGTTTCACCTAGAGATCTGAGTGAAGTGCATATAGAAAATGCACTGTCATACTAGCTGTCTCTAAACGTTGTAACCCTCAACAAGGCATAACCGATCACATTAGAGCAATCATTAGAAGCTTTCCATAAATAACCATCACGTCTAGATCACACATACAGCTAATTAACTTGACCTGACATCAACCGGTGTGAAGTTTATTATATCAGGAGTTTAAGAAGCTGATCCAGCACAAGCAATGCTTGCTATTAGTGAGTCCATTCCACTCATGGTTGGAGAAATGCTGTACAGGGCATTTGACCAGTTCATTAATAAGAAAAGTGTTACTGGGTGGCTATTTGGACCAAGGCACTGTGAAACCGGCTCCAAGCTGGCAGGGTGCGCTAGACGCGAAACCAGGCTATATGGTTCCCAGAGAAGAACGATCAAAGGAATTTGGGTATATTGTTCCTATGATGACAGACATATATGAGAGGATAATTGAGAGCTTTCACTGTCTTGACAATGAAGCATTGTCTCAAAGCATCTTTACAATCTTCTGTTACCTTCTTTTGGGACTGTGCTAGCCTAGCAGTTATGATACTGCACTCTGGACCTGGTGGGCCAGGGTTCAAATCCCACCTCTGCCAAGATGCCTTGAGGATGGGTCCTTAAGCAAGGTCCTTTATCCACAACTGCTTGAACTGTAAGACTGTACAAGTTGTAGGTCGCTCTGGATAAGGGCGTCTGCTAAATGCTGCGAATGCAAATGTAAATAAATGCCTTATCCCAAATGCCAAATACCAGCGCTAAGGAGAACCTCCCTAAAAAGTCCCTCCGGATCGATTTACAGCTGATCCAGTCTTACAATCCAAGCAGCTGTTTGGTTAAGGGACCCACGATTGGAGGTAAGAAGATAAGCTCCATAACGCCTAAACTGTTGGTTCTTAACTGCCAGGACACCGCAATTCCAAATGCATTTGTCAGAAGCGGGATTAAAACCCACACCTCCACGCGGAGACCAGAATCATCGGACGAGTTTTAAGGATACTTGCAGACTACACCATTTTCCACTTCTCCTCGCACGTCAGCGCTCATTTATCTAGGATGCTACGAGGCGTCTTGCCTTATAAGAACATGTTCACACTTTGTCAGTATTAGAATTTGTCAGTGCTTTGCCTGCCCACTCATTCTATCACTGACTGAAACGCTGTGGGTGTTGAATGAGTGTGTTGCGTAATACTGAGCTCCGGCACTCCAGCTTCAGATGGTTAATGAGCAAACCCAATTAATCCCGACGTTCTTGACAGATAATCTGCCGTCAGAGAACCCTGTAGGAGAAGGCGAAAAAGAAAAAAAACTTGAGGCGTGCCTAACAAGCATTAGCTCAAAGAGGATTACTCCATAATTTAGTTTCAGTTAACTGCTGGAATTGACACTCAGAAGACAAGGATCTTTAAAAAAAAAAAAAACATGCGTGTAGGTTGCTATATACTTGTGAACACCTTTAACGATGACTAATCGAGGAAATGCCAAAGACGTTTTATCCTTGGCGCCTTCATTAAGCATTAAGACTTCACTGAGGACAGAGATAAAGGATGTGAAAACTGCATAGCTTAAACTTTCTAATCATTTTCCCTTCGCTCTCGGTATGGTAATTACACAGCATTGATTCGTCTAATCTCACTGTGCACACCCAATTGGGAAAATGATTGCTGAGCTGATTCTCCAAGTTTGGGATGATGAGATACCAAGAAATGTAATTGATTAATAAAGGGAGTCAAAATGGAAACCAGGGTTTTTGGGTAAGCTTTTAACCAAGGAGCCCTGGTGCTCCTGATTTGAAAGTAACAGGAGCACAAAGAAGAAGGTTACAAGCCTTAGGCGTGCCAAGCCCAGGGCTGTTTCTACGGTTTGAGGAAATGTGGGCCTGGCCCAAACAAAGTTATGGAGGCTCGGGGGAGATCTCGCTATTTCTTAAATACTTTTATCCTGTTAGTCGCAGTACATTTCTTATTTATTGACATTTTAAGGGAACCTCAGGAACTGTTCATCATTTGGGAAGCGTGGCCTCGTTATGATTGACTACAATGCCAAATTCCTATCAAATATCGAAACCATCTGCGAGAGGTTACTACACAGACCTGCTTATTTTTGGGCAAAATTGAATCAGATCCGAAATGAAGAGCCATTTGGGAGCCGGGGGTTAACTCACTAAAAACTTTGGAACTTTTTCTGCTATCTGGTCCTTCCAAGCACACGAACAGACCTGACTGAGACCCACGCTGATTTGGCTCTTATTTTAAAAAGTACATACATTTAAATGCATATTATATAACATGAGAATAGAGGAACAAAAGAGGCCACATACCTGAGCCAAATGTAGCCGCCACAGGATTTACGTGAATAGTTTACGTAAATAAATGTCTTCGTCGCATTGCAAGGAGATTTTCGTCCCATGTCAAGTGGTGATCACGTGATATAACTTCAGTCTAAACAAGGACATATCATTGCGCAACACCTTAAGGATTCAAAACGCTGTTGGACCACGCCCGCTCTTATGCCTCTCATGCTGATGATTCGATGCCTTGAGGGAAAGAGCTAATTATGCTGGACGGTCACACTGCAGATCGCCTCATGTGCTCCAGATGGTTCAGTCAATTACAAGCTGCTTCATTAGCAATGTGTTAATCTCTGTTTGTGTGAGCTGGCAATCAAAGTAGGATTATAACCCAAAGTTTGCTTGTCTTCTTACGTACGATTGCTGTCCTACACTTGCAACCCCAAATCAGAAAAAGATGGCACTGTGAATTGGGACAGAAAATGCAATTTAAAAATAAACGCAGTGTTTCTCACATAGACTTTTATTTTCATTGCAGGACAATATAAACTCCAGATTTTGCATGGTCAACTGTATTAAAGTTTTAAGTGGCATCTGTGAACGTACCTGGATTGGAGCTCTTGAAAAGGTTTACCAGCCTACTCCCTCATCCATGTGATGATGTCAGATATTGATGAATGGTTCTTGTTTACATTCTATCTCTTTATGAAGTGAAATTCCACCAGATTCCTTGAATTATTTAATGCTATCACGCACTACAGAGAGAGAACGATGTAAATCCTTTCCAATCTTTCTTTGCGGATCACTGATTTTAAACCCCTCTATGATCTGTCACACTTGCATTTGTTGACAAACCTAAAGATCGTCTTCCTATCTCCAAAGAATCAACCTTCTGTTAATACTGCTTCAGTAGCAAATTAGCTGTTTGAAATTCCGTAATTATGAAGTTTTTTTTTTGCCTCATTACTAGCCCTGAATTGCTTTTTATCCAATGCAAGAATGGATGATTACTAACAAATAAAATCACGGAGAGGCCACCTGCTAGGATTTTATGTAAAATGCAGAAAATATTGAATTCTCCACTTCCAAGCGTTTTACCAGCTAATGGTTCAGTCACTCGCCAACAAGGAAGATGAAAACAATACGGGAAATTATGAACAGCTGTGAGCTTGCTTTCACGGACGCATGGCTACATTTATTAAACGTAACAGCAGCCCATTTTACCGTTTTCCGTTGTTGGGGTATATTTTATGGTGACCATACTCTGGGGAGCAGATGTTTCCATTTTTGCCAGTCACTGCACTTTAGTTCTGGAACTCAACAATAACAGTTAAAGTCTATGCATTTTGTTTGCCTAGGGACAGTTCTCACAGCTGTTTATGTCCCCCTTCAGGTAGGCCAAGTACATGCACTGGATGCCCTGAGTGGTGTAATAAAAGGATTGGAAAATTCACATCCAAGGACTGGTTTCATGGTTGGTGGTGATTTTGAAAGACACGAGAAAGACATCCCTAATTTCTATGAGCACATTCGCTGAGCTGAGCAGGTCCTGGACTGTTCCTAAGGACTGCTGCAAACCCCTCTGCCGCCCAGCTAAATCTACACTAAATATACCGCCCAGCTTATACACTAAAGCAGTAATAACAAACAATTTGTAAAACAGTCTGTCAGTGGAATGGGAATGCAATCACTGCATTTCAGAGCTGCTTCGAACTCACAAGCTGGCAAATGTTCAGCAAGGCAGCATGGTTTGACATTCACACAGCCACCAACGTTACATCAGTAAGTGTATTGAATCGATCCTGAATGCTGCCTTGAAATTAATTTGTGGAGAAATCACAAAAAGATATAGGTTTTTTTTGGTTTAAATGAGATCTGGAAAAGAAAATGCTGCCTGTCTGTGAAGCATGGTGGTGGCAGTGTTACGGTGTGTGTGTGCCCATTTTGCTGGATCTGGGCCAGGATATATTGCCACCAAAGATGGAACGATGAATTCTGAAAATATCACGACGTCTGTCCATCAACTGAATCTCAAGCAAAAGAGTGCATGCATCTGCATTTTATGTACTCTGGGGATTTTCGCTACACCCCCTGCAACTGTATCAAATGGAGTTTTCTGTACGTCCAAAGTTATACGTTGAGATTTAGTCTGTGTTTGGGATATGGCTAGGCTATAGAAAGGTATACAAAGGTAGCAGTGTTTGTGAGTGATGTGTGTTTATCTACCCCTGTGTATCCCTGTGCTTGTGTGAAGTGGAGCTGTGATTGTTTACATTCGTCATGAGCCTTGGCACAGTTCGGCTCTGGGTGCACTGCGGAAGTGTATTTTTCATTTTGTTTGCACTCTCACAGCCTCTCTACCCGTGCCAGGCAGAACTCATTTTTTTTCCCCTCTGCTTCTGCCACCTGTAATGTGAATTGGGAAGTCTGAGCAATCTACTTGCCAAACATCAGAAAGTGTTTTCCTGGTGTCCAGGAGCAGCAGAATAAAAAATTGATGAGTGTGCTCTCGAACTCGAACTCGTTTCCTGTTTGTGCATCTGTCACTCACAATCCTGCCTAACGATGACCTGCTGTTCCAAATGACCGCATTATGGCGTTTGGAGAAGAATGCATTTTGCGACTCTCTTCATCCTGCAATGCGCATCACCTCATCAATTCTTCAAACTCCCTCAAACGCTCTACATATCCCTCCCATTCTCTATCGGCTTCACTGCTACTTACTTAGAACTTTCATGGTCTCCCCTTAGTGATCTGTATCCTTACTGTCCTTCTCATTCCATCTGATCTTCTGACACTGGACGTCTCAAATATAAGACTCACATGTGGGGCGGCAGATCTTTCAGTCCTCCTGCTCCCAAACCATGGAAGTTTCTCTCACATCTCTTTTGTGACTGCTCCACCATTTCTTCCTTTAAATCGCAGCTTAAAACCTTCCATCTTTCCTCCTCGTTTCTCTCCTTTCCACAATCCTTTTCTTCCTCCTCTCTCGTTGTAAAGCACCTCTGGGTATGTGAAAGGCGCTATATAAACTGGACTTATTATTATCATTATTATGATTCTTTTTAAAATGTGGTACAGATCAGAAATGTTATGTCCAGAAACAAACTGAAAAAGGAAAATTAAGAAAAGCATTTTCTATTGTATAGTGTTGTACTGTACAGTGCAGTAATTATCTTTGCCTTGATCTTTTTAATTAAGATCTCTTGTTAACTACGTAATGATCTCTTCTCATATTTGAGACACTCACCATAGAAGCAAATCTGACTTTCAGGACTGCGATCATCTCTTCAGTCAGCAGGTGTCACCAAGGTCCTCTCGTACTACAGTAGTTTTCTGTCATTCGGACGTGAATAAAAGACATATAAGACAGATATTTCCCCTTTTTTTAATTCTTGGACATTAAAGGGCGCATACCTGCGTTTAAATACCATTATGTGCGTTTCCTTTGCACGCTTCACATTAGGAACAAGCTGGTCGAGAAGTTAGCCAGATGAATCCGTTACAGTGTTGGGAGAAAGTTCTCTTGAACATTGACCCTATTGCTACCCGTAACGTTACTGCGGTTTTAATGAATGCCGAAAATGGAGGCGGCATTGCAAATTCAATTTTGTGTTATCTGCTGGAAGCAGTGGAAGGTGGTAGTCCTACATATGATGCACTGCCTGTCACTGAAAGTCTAATTAATGCTACAGTATTAAGTTGCGAGAAAGGCTGTCAGCATAAACTACCGGTGTGGAAATATGTCAGGGTGATGAGATTATACACAAAGCTCAGCTACTTTCATCCTCACTGTAAATCAGGCAAGACATTGTTTAAGGGATTGGGTTTGACAGGGGCATCAGCTGCAGAGATAAAGAAGAGGAAGAGAGAGGAAGACAGAGGGTGACAGGATTCGAAAAGACAGTAGTGTGCCGTCAGTACTTTATTCTTTCTAGCTTTATGAATTACCAGTGCTGTGTGCGGTTTGAGCTAAATCTTCTATTGATTGCTGATGGATTATTTAATATAAATAAATGAGATAAATCTCACGCTAGCCGCTTTACTGGGTGGCACGGTGGGTACCAGGTGCTACCAGGGTGGGCCGGCATGGGTTCTTGCTTTGCGGGGTCATTCCGTGTCCGCGTTGGTTTACCCCGGGTACTCCGGTTTCCTCCCACATTCCAAAGACATGCGCGTTACGCTGTAACCGCTGAATTGTAATTGACTTGAGCGTTTTTAAATATACGTCCAGTCTCGAAATAACCTTCACATAACCTTGAGTGCGTCGCTGGAATGGGCACTGTTTCTAGAAGCAACATTAAATAAAGCAAAACCGAACAGTGTTTCTTAATTAAGACTTACTTAACACTTGAAAATTGCCTTTAAAATATAATAAATCAAACTACATTTTAACAAGCATTATAACAAGGGTGGTAAAACAAACTTCCATTTAAAAAATGCTAAAAAAGGGCCTTTTTTTTTTTACTAGATTCAGGGGTGCGTGGTCAGACCATAAAATACCATGCCGTGTACCGAAAGTGATTATCATATCATACGCGGCTGCAGGGCTGCGCAGTATAATCAGCATATGCTCGATCAGATATTTAAGATGAACATAAGCATGTGTTTATAGGCACAGATTGCCAGTAAGCTGACCCTTGGATAGCAACAGTAGTAACTTAGATTTGTATTTAATTGTTACCTTGTAATGACTGAACATAAACAACGGACTAATCAGCCATTTATTTTTTACAACAGTTTACGGTTTATTCATTTATAATCACCATAAACAATAAGGCCCAGAGGTCACCGGGGACCCCCGCGGTGTCAGGTATGTGCACAGCAGGAGTTGAAATAAAGGTAATGTAATGATATCAGGAACAGATCAGAGAGAGTCTACTCATAGAGATTCGACTCCAGATTTCGAGTGTACACTTGCCTGGTCACCAGCTGAGACTCAGCAGGAAGATCGCTAAATTAGCCACGCTATCATAGGCTGCAGCATTACACTAATGTGCTACTTTTGAACTCCGTGTTGGCCAGGAATCCTGCTGACACTCGCTGCCTAGTCCAGCTGGAGACGAAGCAGTTCTTGTGTCCTCTGAAGAAACCGTGAGGGAGCGAAGCCCTTAAATTGTTTGTGCAGCCAAAGTAAATTCATGTCACCGAGAAACGAAGATAGCAGATAAGGCTTTTCCAGTCTTCAACTGTCAAGTTTCAATGAACCTTCTGCCCACTGTAGTCTCGGATTCCTGTTCTTGACTGACAGCAGCGGCATCTCGTGTGGTCTTTCGCTGTTGAAGAGTATACCTCTCAAGATTTGACACTTCAAATCGTTCTTACCCCCCCCCCCGCCCCCTACCCCCACTGTTACAGTGTGGTCATCTGAATGACTGTAGCTTTGTAACCTGAAAGCTCAAAGCCATTCTCTTCTGGTATCTCCCATCAACCCACTCAGAACTTTAGTCCATCTGATCAAGGTCCGTTTGCCTTAAATGACTGAGGTCTTAACAATCCGAACAGATCATGTATGGAAATGGGAAACATAAAACATGTATAATCTACGGATGTTGCAGACGTGAACAGCTGGTCAAACTGAATAAAGGTTTAGCACTGCCATGAAAATAATTTAGATCATACTTTGATTTTTTGTTTTGTTTTGTTTGCTTTACCTACATATACGCAGAAGTGGCGGAAGCTGGATTTAAATACGCCGCTCACAAAAAATTTAAGAGGACCCCGCAGTTCTGATCCCGTCCATGCCCCACCACTGTCAGTATGAACACTCCTGGGTGATCATACACCCTACTGCACACAATGCGGGGGCACTCAGGTCCAGTTTGGTGCTTCTGTGTCCCCCATGCATATGCGATGTTGATGCTGCTCAGTGACCGTCACTGAGTTTGCATCTCGTTTGCGTAAGGGGACGACTTTCTTTGCTTTTCTGTAAGATTTTCTGGAAATGAATTGAAACAAAATAGAATTCTTTTGAATAGCTGTATATTCATTTTGAAAGATCCTCTCGTTTTGTGAGCCGTGTGCTTGAAGGTTTTAAAGGCCATACTGCTTTGCTTGCTCTGGAAATTAGCGTTCCTTCAAGTGGGACGCATTCCCTCTTGGTTTTGTGCAGCCAGTGAGGTGTGCATACTCATGCTTATATTCCATCGCTTGCATTCATATTTTGGTTCGTTAGTGTGTGTGATCGTTACTTTGTGCTTGTAGCTGAGGAACCATGGTGCTGTGTATTTAATGTAAGGGAGTGATATAATGTATATTTATTTACGCCTTTACAGGAGATTTAAATGCAGTCATTAAACAGCACGTATGCTTACTGGATATGATTTAACGTCATGTCTGTGTCTAGGATCAGCAATTTTCAGGGCCTCACAGGTTTGACCTTTAAGTTAAAGCTTCTTTCTAGAAACAGTCGTGCAAAGTGTGGCTTCATGCTAATTATATATCATTACACGAAACAGATCTTCCTATGACGGCGTGCATGACGATCCACAGCAGGTACAGAATTGTAATTCCCATTGCAATTTTCCAAAGCTCTCATTATAACTTGAAGTACAATGGGTAATTGAGCATAAACCACTGGATTCATTTATGATTCTTTTCTTCTTGCTTTATTAAATGACTTGGGTTCTTCTGAGGAGCCTAATTACGATGCTTTATTCTGTACTTTACATGACAGTCATCTTCCCCAATCCTGCTGTTTAGGTTCCTCCGCTTTAACATGGCCGGATAAACTGATCAGCTCATTAACAAAACGTTTGTGGTTAGAAACAATTGGCTACTGCGAACCTTAGTTATAGGGGTTCGTCACAGAACAGTGAATTTGAATCTGAAGTAAAAAAAAAAAAGCAAAAGACTTAATCTATTGGTGAGCTCAGGGTGCTAGGTCGTAGGTGCTCCTCTAACTGCAACCTGAACATGTGTTGAGGATTCGGTTCCTTTTCCTTTTGGTTGGCTGTCATTACTAAGCATAGGGAATCGTTTGTGCTAGATGCAAAAAGGAAAAAAAAACACGACGAACACGCTGAGCCGGAACTATTGTGAATCTGATATTCCTCATGCCTCCCAAAGCCACTCTTTCGCACATCTTTTTCCTGTCGTCTTAGAATATCCCTAGCCGTCCTGTGTTAGTTTCTCAACGGGATCAAGAGCACATCCGTGCAAATACGCTCGTCTAATTTATATATCAGTCACATTAAAGTGGTTGCTCCCTAACAAGCTAACATTGTCAAGTACTGAATAATTTATTCATCAGGATATTTTCAACTACTCTTCACAGGGAAGGAGAAAAAAACCTGGCAGTGGCTGAGTATCTAGCCCTTACTTGCAGCAAGAAACATGGCTTTTAAACAAATCGTCTGTTGAAACGTTCATCTGAAATCTAGGTTCGCTGAACAAAATGGCAGGATGGCCTAAAGCTAAGGATGTAAGGACGCGATGCTGCTTTACAACAATAAGGACTCGAATAAGGGACTTGCAGGTCTGCTGGCTTCTGATTGAGCATTCATATAAAAATCCTCCCACTGGGGGAGTACAAGAATTAAACCCAGGCCCTAAGGCGCTGCCATTTTCCAGCAGTCGGCTCTAAAATCCGAGCCACCAAGGCTGCTTGATAGGACATGCATATTCTGCCATAAAAATGCTGCACGCTTAGGTAACACACGTCTTCGCCTTTGCTTTATAGCTGGATATTTACAACCGGCATCAATCTTTCTTAACGGAAGCTCCAGGTCTGTTCTTGAGTTTAAAGTCGTATTCAGGCTGGGTGTCTAGCAGTCTGTGTGTGTGTGGGGGTGTGTGTGTGTGTGGGTGTGTGTGTGTGTTCTTTAGTATTCTCAGAACTCACTAAATCACTTGTGAAGTTTTGTCCTTCTTTTCCTTTATAGCTCATCGATTTCAGCTCTCACTCCTGACCTCCTGCTATTCCAGTTTCTGCTGTTACTGTCCAGCGAAATCCACTCCAAGTATCAACTAAAGCCCAGGGTTACAGTGATGAAAACGTGATGTGACTTTGAGGCTGAGCATAAGCAACTGGCACATTGGCGGTTCCTATGTATACGCCACGCTTTCATAATTACAGGAGGCCACCTTCCCATCGTAACCACTTGTCCAATATGCCAGCTTTCAAGATGGCAGCCATGACCCTTACCCATTACTTGCTGGGGTATTTAGATGTATCATTTTCCCTTTAGTTTCTGAAATAAGAGACTGTCCTGTGACTTCTGACTCACCCTGTACATGTGGTCTTCAGAATCGACCAAACCATTATCTTCTGCTTAATCCACACAGGGTCCGTGCCCAACCGGCAACTCTGGGCACAAGGGCAGGAACAACCTAACACAGGACATCAGTCCACCGTAGGGCACGCGCAGTCACGCGCTAAGGGCCACTTTAGAGACACCAATTCACCTAACACGCATGTCTTTGGACTGTGGGAGGAAAGCGGACTAAACCAACAGAGACACGGGGAGGACATGCAGACCCCAGACAGAAAGGACCCAGGCCGCTCCACTTTGGGATTGAACCCGGGACCTTTTTGCTGTGAGGCAGCAGTGCCGCCCGGTCTTCAAGGTTAGGTTAGATATTTTTAATTGTACCGTTTATCACATCTGGAAATTTAGATACGGAAAAATCGGGTGCCTGTTCCTAGAAAGCAATTTTAATTTTTATTTATATCGTTTTAAATGTTATGATTGTAAGTGAGAACCTGCAGACTTAAAGTTGATGTATTCCACACAGTATTAGCTGATCTTTAATTAATTTTTCCAGGCACTGTTGAAGCTTGGTGAATCTGAGCTCGGCTCTTTAAACGTGTTCTTTAATACAGCGCCTTTAGAGCAATGCTTATTTCACGCTTTAATAGCGCTGGCCTAAGTGGCTTTACTTAAAAGCTTTAATGACTTAGATTTCGAGCTGAGCATTACACACAGCAAACACTAACCCACAGCCAGTTTAGTTCGTTTTGATCTGTGTAATCCATTAGCAAGTAGGTCTCCGAGCCTCGGTTCCATTTCTTGCGGCCCTGATTCCAGACTGCAGACTGAGAGACATAACATATCATCATAAACATGATCGGTGGGCATCTTTTGTAAGTCAAGTTAAAAAGGCCACAGCAATAGCGCTATAGTAATCTGCAGCAAACCCCTAAAACCCTAAAAAGCTCACAAAAACGAGGGGGTTTTTCAAAATGAATATGGAGCAGTTACAAAAAGATGGATTTGATTTGATTTTATTAAAGAGGATCACCAGAAAAGCCAATGAAAAGTCATTCAAGTTGTTTGATTATGCAAATGAGATGCAGTGGGGTGTATGGTCAGCCAAAAGTGCCAAAGCACACTGACAGTGATGGGGCACGGAAAGGATCGGATTATCCAGCAGTTCTTACGGGATCCTCTTCATATTCGTTTTGAAATATCCCCTTGTTTTTGTGTCACCTTTTCTAGAAGTTAACACTGTTCTCTGGGGTGTTCGCGAAATGTTTGTGACATGCTTTGGCCAAAAAGACACATGGATCAGGCCCCTTTAAGATCGCCTGTTCCTTTAAATTCCTTTTTAGGGCCTTGATTAGAACAATCGGCTCTTCTTGGCACTCACTAATGCACATTAAATTATATGAAAAAATAAATGGAACAGGTTAAAAAGTAAACGGTGTAGTGTTTACATTGCTACTTAATGTTCAAATGGTGTAACTTAGAAAAACAGAAACGGATTTCTTAAGAGAAATGGCTTCCACGTGATTTAGTTTCAATATTTTACTTACCGTTTATTGACTTTATTTCTAATGAATTAGCCTACATGATATTCTAAATACTAAATTCTAAACGTGATGTGTTTATATAAGCTATTACTATAACTTGGCTTAGTTCTTACATGTACCATCTAAGCTGCTCAAGGAGGTTTGAATCCTTTTTGAGTCTCGGTCCTCGCAACGTTTCTTCGTTTTAGGGAGTTTAGGCAGTTTTTCCTGGCCACTGTCACCCGAGGTTTGCTCTGTTTGGACTCTGGGCCTAGAATATAGAAGATAATGGAGAATTATAAAGCAATGACGTCACTGTAGAAATAAACCTGACTTTAGGCTGGGGGTCAGTGTATAGATTTGGCAGAGCAATCCTGGCACTTTGCTGTTACCTGTTAAAACTGGAGCACCGTTGTGAGCGGCCTTGTGACATAAGGAGAGCAAAATGGGAACGTCCGAGCCGTGACCTTGATCGATAACATTTCAGATCTGCTATGGAAAAGTTTTCGCTCCTAGTGAAGACTGCCGTCTGAGATGGTGTGGAGGTGCTAAAGCCTCCATGGCTCAGATTTCGACGTTCGGTCAAAGTATGACTTCGGTTTAGAGTGTTTCGTCCTAAAGTGCTACTCTTTCGACACTTCACTTTGAAATGGCTCTACAAGTGGCTGATGGGAGTGCTTTTCTGTCAAACTCCTCTGCTTAGGCTTCAATTATTTTATTGGACCACAATGTCTGTGGGTGGCTGATACGAGAACACAGCTCGGATAACGCTAAGCCTCAAACTCGAAACCGCCTCACATACGCTCATGCTGTGGACTTTTCCCCTGCCATAACCCTTTCTGGCAGAAGCAGGGCTTTATTTTTTGCCCTGAGTGGATTTCAACACTGGAAGCTGTTTTTAACACTAGAAGCTGCGATATCTGAAGGCGAGGTTTGAAGCGAGAGCTGAAATCGATGAGCTGTAATGGACAGAAAAAGAACACTTCAATTTTACAATTGATCCTTATACACACACACACACACACACACACAGTTTGCCTTTTTTATCATTGTGGGGACTTTCTATTGACATAATTTCACTTTTTCACTTTTCTACACCTTCCCTATCCTTATCTTCGGTATCCCACCGACATTTATTTGTTTTTGTTTTTTTGCCAAGAAAAGAAAAATTGCATTCTATTTTTTAATTCCCCAATGTAAGAAATGACAGGTTGTTCCTTGTGGAGTTTGATTGGATTAAGTAGGTATGGAAAGTGGGTGCATGCTTTAGAGTTTAAAGCTTTACACTTAAAAAGAGCATCATATATTACTGCCTCTGTGCTATGACTTGTGGATTTGCGCTTCGGTTATTCAAATGGATTTCACACTAACGTCGTCCCTAATCATGGAAATGCAGGTCATTTCCATAGTATCATGTCAGAACACATTTATGAAACGTACAAGCAATCACTTGTTGGCACGACCCATTAAAATGTAAAAGGGTTTAAATATGGATGATGCATTCGCTCTGTTGTGTGGTGTCAGCAGATGGTCCAAAATCAGCATGAAGGGCTCTACGGAGTGCTAGGAGAAATCGACGGCGGGGTTCCTTCCATGATGAAATGAGTAATTCAGTTTCACTCTTGCTTGCCCTCAGACCCTATAGTGGCTGCTCATATGGGTTCAGTTATGAAAGAATTGCTTCAGATCTTTGTGTTTGCTCAATGATCAGGAGCAATCCTGACATTCCGAGTCCTCAAAGAACAGCAAAACATAAATGGCAAAGGGTGTTTGATTACCTACACAGGACGAATTTGGCCTTTCAGAGACTGCTAATGATAAGTCAATGTTCCTTTCTCCTTTCACATCCTCTAAAAGGTCAAGCACATCATTTGGTTCAAACTTTCTCAACTTCTCAGCCGACTGCCGCAAAAGGGTACTGGAACCAAACAAACTGCTCAGTACTTAAGAAAAAAAGAGTGTGATAAACACTGTAATAGTCAACACCGAGCATGTGAACTGTGTGTAAAATAATTCTGTGATTATTGCTGTATATAACTGTAGAGCATACAGTATGCAATACTGTCGTTTATCCATAATTGTTTTATATCCAAACTGAAATGAAAGAAAGTGAGCATTCTCTGTTAAAAATAAGACGTTATCAGACGTTAAATTAGTAATTAGCAATAGTAAATTGGTTAGGTACGGAACATGAAGAATAAATACTGTAAACGTGAACACATTCTTCTTAACATTTATTTGATCTTACTCTAATTTTACCTACTTTAACTCCGACTGGGACACATTGAGTCCAAACCCGAGCCAAAGTCAAGACCGGAAATGATCAAGACTGAGACCAAATTAAGATTTTTCTCATAATAAAAGAATAAAGAGGAACAAAATGTAACTGGTATGTCATTTACCTTTGATTTATTATACATGATAATACAATTATAGTTTTTAATAAATAATGTTCTGTGCCATAATAGATTAAAAATAAGTATAATATATATATATATATATAAAACAGTAAATATCAAATTATATCACATTAAATTAGTCAAAAATTAGTAATGTAATTGTAATGCACTGTAACTTTTCGAAGCAAATAATGGTGATGATTCGATCTCTCAAACTCACATAAAATCAACTAAAAAATAGCCAACAACATCCATCCTGTGCATTTGTTTTATTCTCTCACGTCAAATGCAGTTATTAACTCTTCATTTCTCAGTTTATCTCCATTAGCTATTTTGATTGTTCTACCAAACAGAAATTCATATGAATGACACACGAGTTGATGCAACTGAAATGAACTTGTTGTTAAAATAACTGCCATGAATTTTCAATCTGAAGTGCAAATGCCACATGAAGGGCAGGTGTGACTGAGGCTTTAGCTTTTAATGATTACCTATTAAGTAACTGACTATATTTGGCTGGAATGAAAACCTGGATCCAGAGATGCAATGGTTAAGAGTGAATTCCTCGGCCTTAAAAACGAATTCAGTGCCGTTTATTAGAAACACAAGTATGCATACTGATTAGACACACACACACATGCACGCATGAGACATTAAGTTTAATGTGGCAAATGGGGTTGAGGTTTAGCCTGGGCTATTATAGGAGGGACCGGCTAGTTATGTCTGGGGTTAATTGGTAATGACACCTGTGGGGAATTTAGATTTTCCTTATGAACTGGCATCGGACTCCTTGTATTTTACTTTTGGAGAGTCCCAGTTCCCATGGCTACCCTGGACTCTGCGTGGAATTTGTATGTTCTTCACATGTCCAGGTGGGTTTCCTCTGGGTACTTTGTACTTTTACCACCCACATTCTAAAGCCATTAGGTGTCAGGCATTAGGTATATAATCCTGCATTATTGTTGTCAATACATAAACGGCCATGTCCAGGGCAAGTCAAAAGTCACAGGACATCCATTTATTTCAGAAACAAAAGGGAAAATGACATATCTGAACATATCTAAACTGACACCCCAATGGTAACCCAAGTAATGAATGGAGGGGGGCTATCGTTTAGGCCAGAACATGACTGCCATCTTGAAAGCCACCATAATTGGATCATGGGAAAGTTTTTTTTTCCCCCAACGGAAAGGTGGTCATGTAGCATATCACAAAGTCTCGAAACTGTCTCAGAAATCGATTGCTGCAATCAGATTTGCGATATCTCTGGTGGTTCAAGCCGTATCATAGCAACATCGTTTAACAACCAACACCCAGAAAGATCACCAAATTCACTCAGCACCCCCCATAGCCAATTTCAGAGAAACCGGGACTGTTGACGACAAAAAAACGTAGCGATCGTCTAAAGATCGCCTTGACGCAGCGTGTCCTGTGACTTTTGACTCACCCTTGTCTCGTTTGAGTAATTCTGTGAAAGTCTGAGGACGCTTTAGGTAATAATTATTCAGAAATGCAGAAAATTCACAGACATTTCACCATGAATATGGAGCACATTAAATTTAGAGCGTTTACGTATTTATAACTCCTAAGAGTTTTCTTTATGACTGCAGATGTCGAGATGTGTCGCGTGTTAAGGCCCATTTCACTAGAAGTTCTAGGGTTTTTTTTTTTTTTTTAAAGAGTTTTGCACTTCGATTTGTAGTCTAAATGTACGGATGTAGGAGACTCGAACTTGTGCAGTATTTAACTCCTCTTTGATACCTCCCACTCACTCCCTTAAGCTCTCGGCAACTGTTTCTCCAGCCTCATTAGCATCACCACACGTTCACTCCAGTCCATCATGTGTATTAAAACTCCTCATCTTTGACCTCCAAGGGTCCAGAACATATAAGTGATCCATGAATTGTTAAGATAATTGCCTCGCAACCGAAACGCATATTACATTTATAAATCCACCAATCGTCAGCTGCAGAGATTCCATGACTGAAAATGAAGATTAATTGCCCAGTGTTAATTGCCGTTGACGGCATACGAGGACCCACCTTTTACGCAGGCTGCGGTCTTTGTATTCTGTGCATATTTGATGGCACATCGTTCAGACTCGCTGTTTCTCTCAGAAGAAGGGCACGAAATAAAAATAGCTGGATGGACTGTTACTGCTGGATACCTCAATCATCCTGTCTGGGAGAAAATGAAATGCTTTGGTCTACTCAGCCTGAAACTGCAGCGGGACTCGATGGCTGATAATAATTATTGTGCTCTAGTCATAAACACAGGACAAAACCGGAGTGCGGATGACTATGAAGAGGAGGAGAGAGTGTGAATTTTATGTGGAGACACACAGTTTTGAGTGGGACTCTGGGGAAAAGTTCAAGTTAAAGCTCTCCAGATTTGTAACAACGTAACAAGTGCTTACGCTGCGTTAAACTTGTAAACTCATAATCAGCACTTAATCGTCAGTAATGAACACGGTGAAGTCAGATTGGGAGTGTGTGCATTTCAGAACTCCAGAGCTCATTAAATGAGCAGACATGTGTTGTTTACTTTCAATCCACCGGCACTTGATGCAACGTAATGTCTAAGGCATTCCACGCCTGAAGACTGTTGAATTTGGAATAGAGTTACACTGGTGAGCCGAATTTATGACCACCTGGTCTACAAGGGTGGATACGGTGGCACTCGGCTAACTGATTGTCTCGACCCGGGCAGTTTCCAAGCAGAACATTGGCCCACAGCATCGCACATTCCATCGGCTAATGCTGTGCTCAAGTTCGAGTCTAGACCAAGACTTTTAGTAGTAGTAGTCTAAATCGAGACTTTGAGAGGAAGACGAGATTTTTTTCGATCATACAACAACTAAAAAACTTTTAAAATTGTATTTGTTTGTAATGAACTTAACATTCATTATACATTATATAATATGATCATATATGAATAATATTTCTGTATACATTTTGTAAAATACAAGATTTTACTGGGGGCACTGATTCCACCCACATGCCAAAGACTTGCTTGTTAGGTCAACTGGTGTTTCCAAAGATCTCCAAGTGTGTGAAGGTTTGCATGAGTGTGTGGGTGTGTGTGTGAACTACGAATGCTTGGTGCCCTGTCTAAGGTTGTTCCTAGACGCCGGCTCCCCCATGACCCCACGACCACGTTAGGCGGATAAGTCAAAGAATTAATGAATAATAGTTGTAATATATATGGACATTATAGAGTTGCTAAAACAACAAATCTAATGGTGGCCTAAGACTTTTGCCCCGTTATATGAGCATTATATGAGCAAAGAGAAAAACCTTCAGAAATGATACCAGTTATGATTCTAGTTGAAGACAATAACATGGTGTGACACGGCAGAAAACGAAGCCTGTAGCTTTGCGGCGGGTCTCGCTGGTCAAGAGGAAATCGAATGAGGCATTTTTCCCTTACCACAGGACAAAATGCAGGCCAGCTGGGATAATGAGCTGACAACAAGAAACATGACTGACAACACTGAACTGACATCACATCCCCTTGAATCTTTCCTGGAAGAGGGAAAAGAAGAAGCATGTCCTGCTGTCGGACAGTGAGCAAACCTCCACAGGCTCTTTTAATCCACTGGCAGGATTTTATTGTCGCTGCTTCCTAGGGCTAGCAGCTCTAGCACAATGAGGTTTCAGAATGTTTGACTTTCATTCATGTTAGCAGATATATATATATATATATATACGGCAAAAGAAGAAGAACTAGGTTTGATCATAGGCATGTTTATAGTATCACATTATGTTATTGTTATATTTATTTATATATATATATGTACTTTATTTTTCACGAATTGTATGTTTAATTCCTTTGCTTTATTTTTAATTGTATTTTAAAAAATTAATTGCATACAAATACTCTAAAACAATCATTATTTGGGGGTCAGGAAGTGATTAGTCCTACTTACATGACTTCTTATAAAGGCAATTTAATTCAGACTTTCATACAGCTTTCTTGAACCAGTTCAATTCAATTCAATTCGAATTTTATTTGTATAGCGCTTTTTACAATAGACGTTGTCACAAAGCAGCTTTACATTGATGCAGGAACAATTGTCACAAATTGGATTCTATTGTCCCTAATGAGCGAGTCAAATGGCGACAGTGGCTAGGAAAAAAACTCCCTGAGATTAAAAGGGAGAAACCTTGAGAGGAACCAGATTTAGAAGGGAAGCTCACTCTCATTTGGGTAATAAACAGAATTAACATGTATAATAAAACATTTAGATGAAATATGTAATAAGTTCTAATTCCAGTTCCATGATTCTTCGCTTAAAGGTGGCATTAAATATATGATTTAGCATTTATTATTACTCCAAAAAAATACATCCCAGCTTCATCTCAGGGGCACAAATTACTCTTAAGTCTTTCACTGGCAAAAAGAAATGTTTCCAGTTGTTTTGCGTTTACACTTTACAGGAGTTGAGTCACCTCTGCGGGGTACTCCCGAAATTTGCGGGTAGAACCTAGAAACGTGAAGAGCTTTTACCGAGCCACAAGACTTCTCTGCCTTTCTCGGAAATTGGCCTTTCAGCCTTACAACTTAATTGGCACGTGATCACTTTGGCAAAACAAGAATATGAAGAAAGGAGATCAGACGTCAGCGTTTTGGTCAAAAGTTTAGGGAGTGTAGCAATGCTGAACATCTGCTCCATTTTCGGTGCTGCTGTTGGACAGATGTTGGGTCAGTCCAGGATTCTGCTTTTCTTTGATTTGCACTCCCCACTTTTCTCTTTCATTGTCGTCCTCTGTGCCAACGGACAGATGTTTTCCAAGTAGAGTGCTCACATATTTCAGAACACATTGCAGGTGGCAGATGGGTAAGAAAAATGAGCACTTGCTAAGAGACCATACGAGTGCATCCTAGCCAAATGAAAAATACACTCTCTTTCACACACACACACACAGCCAAATTCCGAGGCTTACGCTGCATTCGGCCTCACCTCACACAGTGTGTTAGTGTGAATGACAATGTATATAGAAACAATAAATATTACAATATGCCCAGCTATGTCATTCATTCACTGTACAAACGCTTTGTGTTTTATAAAACTTTCTGCACTGTTAAATCCATCATTGCAACTGTATTTCATCTAATTTAACTAATATGTGTGTTCAATTCAATTTTATTTATTTATATAGCGCTTTTTACAATGTAGCATCGTCTCAAAGCAGCTTTACAGTAATGCAATTATCTAAAAGGCCAATCCCAAG
>JAUZST010057861.1:0-23676 GCA_034779995.1 Parotocinclus haroldoi | reverse complement strand
TTGTTTCCCCTGCTTTATTAAAGCGTCGTTCCTCCCCTTTTTCCTGCATCCTTGGGTCCTAACCCCAATTCCTAACACAAAGATCACAAGTTTTTTGCACTTGGCTTTTATGCATTGAAATTCCTCCAGAAATGCTGGAATGGATATTGTTAACAAATTAAATTAAGCTCACCAGACAAAACATGACATATCTCAGGTTCATACAATTGCAATTTTCTCGGCTGATTCCGATTCCTTATTTAAACATATCACTGGCTGATTCAGATTTTGGCCAGTTTTGGTATTAAAATTTTGGTATTTAAAAACAAGTAGGATTCTAGTGGGTTGTTTGATTAGAAATAGATATCTACCAATGCTATCTAACATGGTTTCTTAAGTGAAAAACAACCAATAATTGACATACTTGATTTGAACAAAGCTGTGATTGATAGGTTTGAAAAATTAAAATATCATTCCTTACGTGATGCCCCTGTGTTGTTAAACAGTGGTTATAGTTTGTAATGTTTAAAAACCTTGCTTTATATGTGTAGTAAATTGTATAACTATAGCTAGTAATATACAGTATTCTTAGTGTGTGAATAAAATCATTAAGATACAGTGCAGGTGCTGGGAGAAAAAACGGTGCTAGCAGATACTTAGCACTAGTAGTATGTAGTTAGTTATTAACTAAGAGCACATAAAGTGGGTACGGAAACTATTCAGACCCATTTAAATTTATCACTCTTTGTTTCATGCAGCCATTTGCTAAAAAAAGTTCATTTATTTCTCAGAAATGTACACTCAGCATCCCATCTTGTCAGAAAAATGACAGACGTAGAAAGTTTTGTAAATGTATTTATAAAGAAAAACTGAAATATCACATGGTCATAAGTATTCAGAGCCTTTGCTGCAACAAACATATTTAGCTCACAAGCTTTCCATTTTTTTCTTATCCTTCTTGAGATGGTTCTACTCCTTCATTGGAGTCCAGCTGTGTTAAAGTGAACTGATTGGACTTGGTTAGGAAAGGCACACACCTGTCTATATAAGACCTCACAGCTCACAGTGAACTGTCCAATGAGCTCAGAGACAGAATTGTGGCAAGGCACAGACCTGGCCAAGGTTACCTTTTGAGCTAGTACAGCCATGAGTCTTCTTGGGTATGATACAACAAGTTTTTCATACCTTGATTTGGGGATTCTCTGCAATCATTCCTTGCAGATCCTCTCCAGTTTCATTTTCAGGTCTCAGAAGTACCATTGATAACCTAACCTTAATGGAAACGTACTTATGTACAAAGCTTTCATCCGGAAAGAACGCACAGCAGTAATTTTTTTCAACCTTGGAAAGGCATATGACACCACTTAGAGGTAATAATGCAGGACCTCCACCAAATAGGCCTCAAAGACCGTCTTCCAACATAAACAACTTCCTAAAAGACAGATATTTTAACGTTCGAAATAACAATACACATTCTACAGATCACACCCAGGAAACAGGAGTCCCACAAGTATGCATTTTATCAGTAACCATATTCAACCTCAAAATAAGCAAAATCACAAAGGAAATACCATCCAATATTTTCGCCAACCTGTATGGAGATGTATAGGCTACAGAAACCAGGATATAATAGCAAGTACTTCAACCATGTATCAACAAGGTACACAAATGGCTAAACACAAATGGGTTTAAAGTGTCCAAAAGCAAAACAACATGTATCCACTTTTACCAGAATTGACAGCTTTACCCAGACCCGACACTCTTGTTAGATGAAGAAATGTTAAAGCTACCTCAACCCATATCCATCTACAGTGCAGAAGCTTATGCCTTAGCTATGGCCCTAAAATATGCAGAAGAAAAACAACATGGCAAAATCCTAATATGCACGGACTCCCAATCTTGCCTCAAAGTTCTGGAATCCTGCACATCGGACCACCCTATCATCAGCACATCAGCAGACCAACTAGCCAGACAAAAAATGAGTCAAAACACAACAAATTTTAAAATCCCTGCAACAGACTTAAAACCACTCATAAAACAAAAATGGCAAACTGAATGGGAAACACAGATAACCAACAAACTCCACGAAATACACCCAAAGATTGACAACAAACCAAGACTCCACAATGGACGGCACATAGACCAAGTTACTTATACCAGATGCAGTATCAGCCATTCCAAAATAACTCACCAACACCTGATAAAAAAAGGAATTCCACCGACATGTCCAACCTGCCAAACACTGGTCACCACGAAACACACTGTCCCAAGTACAACAAAGAGAGACAATAAGTACATCTGCCAAAAACCATAAAAGAAATCTGAAATGAAAAGACATGAGAAAATATATTTCTTTCTGCTTATTTCAAACCTTTCTGCCACTGAATAACACGCATGCTAAATATGTCTTTAAAACCCAAACAAACAAACAAATTTTAGCTGTGTACTTAGGGTCATTGTCTTGTTTGGAAGGTGAAGAGATCCTGAGAACTCTGGAAGAGGTTTTCTTCCAGGATATGTTTGTACTTGGCCGCATTCATCTTTCCTTCAATTGCAACCAGTTGTCCTGTCCCTACAGCTGAAAAACACCCCCATAGCATGATGCTGCCACCACCATGTACTACTGTTGGGATTGTATAGGGCAGGTGATGAGCAGTACTTGTTTTTCTCCACACATACCGCTTAGAATTAACGCCAAAAAGTTCAATCTTCATCTCATCAGACCAGAGAATCTTATTTATCATAGTCTGGGAGTCTTTCATGTGTTTTTGGCAAACTCTATTTTATGCCTTGCACTGAGGAGAGGCTTCCATTGAGCCACTTTGTCATACAGTTTTGACTGGTGGAGGGCTGCAGTGATAGTTGACTTTGTGGAAATTTCTCACATCTCCCTAGTGCGTCTCTGGAGCTCAGCCACAATGATCTTCTTTACCTCTCTCACCAAGGCTCTTCCCATTTACATTTACATTGATTTCATTTAGCAGACACCCTTATCCAGAGCGACTTACAATTAATACACTTCTCCTACGATTGCTCAGTTTGGCTGGACGGCCAGGTCTAGGAAGAGTTCTGGTCGTTTCAAACTTTTTCCATTTAAGGATTATGGAGGCCACTGTACTCTTAGGAACCTTGAGCGCTGCAGTTTTTTTTGTTACCTTGGCCAGATCTGTACCTTGCCACAATTCTGTCTCTGAACTGGACAGTTCCTTTGACCTCATGATTCTCATTTGCATTGACATGCACTGTGAGATGTGAGGTCTTATATAGATAAGTGTGTGCCTTTCCTAACCAAGTCCAATCAGTTTAATTAAACACATCTGGACTCCAATGAAGGAGTAGAACCATCTCAAGAAGGATAAGAAGAAATGGAAAGCTTGTGAGTTAAATATGACTGTCACAGCAAAGGCTCTGAATACTTATGACTATATGATATTTCAGTTTTTCTTTATAAATACATTTACAAAAAATTTTACGTCTGTCATTTTTCTGTCAAGATGGGATGCTGATTGTACATTAATGAGAAATAAATGAACTTTTTTGATTTTACGAAGAGGCTGCTTTCCGTACACTATATACTGTGGGGTGAGGCAATGTACAGCTTTGTATATTACAATACTTTTTTTAATAATCAATGCAGAATTTAACTGGCAACCAGTGCAGAGATAACAGAATATGACTGACATTTTCTAGTTATAGTTAGCACTTGAGCTTCTGCATTCTGAACTAATTGAAGTTTGATTAAGGGTTTACTAGAGCATCTAGCAAGTAAAGTGTTACATTAATCCAACTGGTTCAATGCATGTACCAGTTTGTCTGCATTTCGAAAACAAGGGATATTTCTAAGTTACTATTACTATATTATAAGTTTAACAATATTACACAACTAAAAGAAGACCGCTCGAGTGATATTGTTAATGTGTGCATCAAATCAAGTGTGACACTTTTTTCATGTTTTTTGTGGGTTTTTTTGTGGGACTGGGCCATCTAGATTTAGGATAGAAGTCTTGGGTCCTACTAATAAAACCTCAGTTTTATTTAAGTAAAAGGAAATTAAATGACATCCAGTATATCCAATATATATCCCAAAGGCACAAGAAGCAAGGACATTTTATGTATCTGATTTGTTGCCCTAGAAGGAGCGATATAACCTCCACATAAAATCCAGCAATGATCATTAATGATCATCGAGAATGCTTCTCCTAAATTCGTAAGAGAATTCTCGTATCTCGATTCGTAAGTTTGTTTCATATTTATCGAGTGAGCAAAATGGAGCAACTTTTTTTGGGTACAGGATGGAAGAATTTGTCTTTGCATTTATGCCTTTAATAAACACTATGCAAACATAGCAGTCATCAACATAGTTTTGAGGCTCTTGCCACACTAGTGAACTCCAAAGCTGAGACTTTTTCTCTGACCTTCAGTCCAACACACGTCCTGCACACTATATGGTTCAGGAGTCTGAGTCTGCCCTGCTTATACAGCATGTTTGGTCAGAAGCCAAAACTGGCTACAACCTCATGTTTTGTAACTAATCACTGCAAATGCCATAAACCATTTCTGCATGTGTGTGTCTTTCAGTTAATGCAGCGCTTTGGGTGAAATCATGAATGTAATCACTAGATTCCTACTACCTGCCTTGTTTTGGACTTTAGCTGATACAGTAAGTGCATACGTAACCACACTCAGTGTTACTGGATTGGAAATTCCAAGAGCCACAAACAATAACAAGAAACAAGGCAAGTGTGAACAAAGTAATGCTTTCTCTTACATTTTCAGAAGTTGCTTCTCAGAGAGAGAAGGGGAGCACGTATATTCCGAGGCAAGTCAGTCTCTGACCTTTGAACTGTTCAATCTGCATCACATGCATTGTGAATATCCAAGTTTGATGATGCCACTGTTCATTAAATACAACAGGGGGCCCATATTAGGCCATCCTGGTGATTAAAAACAACTGACCTTTTCTGATCCAGTAAAAGGAGTCAAAAATATAGTATAACCACATTACTGTTGTCAGTTTCACCATAATTTATGTTTGTCTGTCTTCTGTTACTATCTGTCGGCATATGCATGTGTGTGTGCAACTGATTGTGTACCAGATCGTTGCGTGGACTTGGCTGCAGTCAGAGAGATAGGGGAAACTTGGCTACGATGGAGAGGCCAGAGAGTTGAGTACTGTCGCTGTGCATTAAAAGGAAGGGTTCTTTGTCACTACATACCTATCACTAGTGAGTGAGTTTGCCTGTGAATTTCTGTTACTTTTTAAAATTAAGATAATTATTTTATTTTGTATGCATACCACTTCACAATTATTGGCACCACTAGTAAAGATGATTAAAAGAGTTATAAGACACATGTATTTTTGTGAATTAGCTTAATCTCACACAAAAATTTTAATTGGAGTAAATTTTGTCTGAAAAAATATTCATCAACAATTATTGTCACCTCAATAAGTTGATAGAAACAAATTATAAAAGAAGCATTTTCTAATGTTTATTTTACCGTTGATCAGAGTGACTTAACTTTCAAGGAGTAATCGTCAACTGGGAACCTTTTGACAAGAAGCCTCATTCAGCTGGTTTCAAGGAGCAAGAAGCAGCTGATGCTGAATTGAATAACTAACTATCTGTTCGCTCCTGATGCTGACAGTTTGACCAGTTCTTTGGCATGGTGGAGGATTCACTCAACATCAACTCTTGTCTAAGATTTAAACAACATACCTTAAACAAATTCACCAGTAGAATGTGCTGTTAACAAAACATCTAAAAGCATCTACAAAATCAGAAACCATGGACAGATCAGTCTCTCTGGCAAAACAAAAACAAATATATGTAACCATATAACTGAGTGTATTTAAGTACAACTACAATATGTAGATCTTTGTGTTTTACTGGCATAACTATACCATTCCTAGTAAAGAGTAAAGCAAGATATTTACTACAACAAGCATGTTTTTTTTTTCCCTGTTACGTGCCATCAGTTCAATCTTGTATTACAAGACATTTCTTTGTTTTACATTTTTTAAGTGTTATAAGTTTTTTTCTGATCTGGACCAGGTCATCACTGAGCCTCTGGAGTGCAACCTGGTGGTATTGGATGAACTGAAGCATAATGTCCCAGAGGTGTTGTACTGTAATAAGGTCACTCTCGCCACATAAGACCGGGCATTAATGTGCATCACAAGGAACCCAGAACCCACTGTGGGCCCTGACAGTGGGTCCAAGAATATCATTACGGGACCTAAAACCAGTCAGGGTTCCAATGTCTAGCATGTAGAAATCTGTGCATCCTTCCAGGGATATGCTTCATTAGACCATCACTAACTCAGCAACAAACTGGTCATGCTAAATGATGCTGCGGGCAGTATAATGTTCTGTGCAGTGTCTCCAGACCCTGTCACATCTACTCAAATATGCTCAGGTGAAATCTGCTCTTATCTGTGAAAAGCACAGTGATAGTGGTGATGCCGTCCTGCAGAAGTGGGACTACCTGTGCAACCCCTGTAGGGTCCAGGTACCGCACCATGGTACTAGTAGTGATGCTGACCCTAGCCAACTGCACATAGTGAGAAATCATCTAGAAATTGTGCAAATAAAATGAGGAGACCTCCACACATGAAACCATTTCTGTTTGGGGTAGTCTCATTCTTGGTTCTCCGGTGCACATATTGTTAATTTCATTAACACAAAAGCAGCTGAAACTGATCAACAATCCCCCACCCTGGCACTTAAATGAGCAGATCAATATCCCAGAAGTTAAATTGTGTGGACTCCATGGAATCCATGATGCAAATGAAAGTGCATTCTTTCATTAGCTTATCCACTTAATACCACTCTTCTGAGTTGCAGGAGAGCCGGTACCTATCTGGCATCATAGGGTGCAAGGCAGGAACAACCGTAGACAAGGTGCCAAACCATCATAGGGCACATACACACACTACGCGCACTTTAGATACACCAGTTAACCATAAACATGTCTGTGGAGTGGAACTTGGAGGAAGTACCTGGAGTGAACCCACGCGGACATAGAAAGGACCCAGACTGATCCACCTGGAGATTGAACTCAACATCTTCTTGCTGTAAGAAGACAGTTCTGCAAACCAAGCCATTGTTGCAACCGAGTGGACATTCTAATCTAACATCTGTCTGCCTATACCAATAAACATTAGATGGGTCATCACTGGATCTCTCGGCAGGACCAAAATACTAAATTAGACACAAACTCAAACTTCTACTTGTGGCGTGGTGAACATGCAGAGGAGAATGCACATGAGATGATCTATGACTTATCTCCTGGAGAGATTATGGAAAGAAGAATACTCACATTCCTTGTTCCATGTACTCAAAACTTAAACAATGTTGCAGGAGAAGACTAAGTGATGTATGTTTGGCATAACTGTGCCATTAACTGTACATGTGGTTTTGTTAAAAAATAATTATGAAGAACTCCAGTTAAGATTTTCTCGTTTCTTTTTTGTGAGATTGTGCTAGTTCTACAAAACATAAATGACTTACAACCTTTTAAATTAATCCTTAAACAGTGCCAATAATTATTGAAGGAACTGTATCATGCTCATATGACAATAAAATAAAATTACAGTGTGTCAGAAATTGTTGTTAAAGCAGCTTCACCATCAGTCATTAGCATTCAATCAGAATGAGCTCCATATAATTCCAATATAATTTTCCTTTTCTTTCCTTATTGCTTCATTTTAATTTTTCTCTTGGTTTCTCAATAATTAGCATGCTATTTGTCAAGATGTTACAATGGAGGCACATGTAAGGAGGCAGTATATTCAAATGACTTCATCTGCCTGTGTGAGCCAGGCTTTACTGGAGACCAATGTGAGATTAGTAAGTATAAACACACACATTATAACGTATTGTATTCACAAGAAATCTAAACAATGTTAAACTTATTTACTCCTTGTAAAATACTTAGGTCTGAATGAAAAGTGTGTGAGTGGGCATGGTTTTGAGTATCGTGGTACCTGGAGCATCTCCAGCTCAGGCATTGAGTGCATCAACTGGAACGCAACAGAGCTCAGAGGAAAGAAATTCACAGCCAGAAAACCAGATGCTAGACAGCTTGGGCTAGGCAATCACAACTATTGCAGGTATGTAAACAAGCACATAAACTCACAAAAACCTATGTCAGTTACTCATTTTTATAATATATTTTTTCAGGAATCCAGATGAGGACACCAGACCTTGGTGTTATGTTTATAAAAAATCTCAAATTGTATGGGAATTTTGTGCTGTTCCAAACTGTACAACAGGTAAGATATAAATAAGTCCTAACAAAGAAATAACATACATGTAGTCTTCCCATAATTGCACTAAATGTTTCCTTTGGCATTATTGTTTTGTTTTCTGTCAAAAGAACTGCGTATATCAACCTATATAAAGAGTTACATGCATGTAGAAAGAAGTTAATATAAAAATTACATACTCATGTCTAGGCTTTATTATTCTCAGACATGACATTCTCTGCCTCTTAATTAATTAAAAGAAGCTAAATAATGGTGTGATTTTAAACATGTGATGTCAACAGGTGATTGTAATTATGGTTTTTACAAAAGCAGCATCCAAGAAAGGCTGAGTCTTTGATAAACACAGATGGCTAGGTCTAGTGATAGGCACGGGGGCACCGTCAACCTCCAACGGGGGTGGCTCGATGGGTGGAGTGTCAGCCAGTGGACCAGGGACCCAGGGCCTAAGAAGAGAAACATGGAAAACGGGGTGAGTGCGCATGTTAGCAAGAGCTAAACGAACAGTGACAGGGTTAAGAAGTTTGGTGATCTTGAATGGACCAATGTATCGAGGTGTGATCTTGCTTGAACTCCCCTGATTGGGGAGGTCGCGGGTTGACAACCACACCCGGTCGCCTGGTCGTAGTCAGGTTCTGGAGTGCGCCGTCTGTTGGCCTTGGACTGGTATCTGCGGATCGTCCGGGAGATGTGAAGATGGTCCTGCTTCCAGATGGTCTTGGTCCTCCTAAACCAAGAGTCCACGGCCAGTGCTTCCGAGGGTGAAGGATCCCAAGGAACGAAGGGGGGCTGGTAGCCGAGGATGCACTGGAAGGGCGTGAGGCCTGTAGAGGAGTGGCGCAGGGAATTTTGTGCAATTTTGTGCAAAAAAAACAGGTGCTTCCACCAGTAGCGGGAGGTGATAAGTTGAAGAGTACGGGTTTGATAAAGGCTTGGAAGACCGACGGGGCATTGGCCAGGCCGAATGAGTCTTCCACTCATTACTCTCCTGGATACGCACCAGATTGTAAACATTTTGTAGGTCGAGCTTAATGTACCACTTGGCAGAGCGGAGATGTTCCAGGGCAGAGGGAACGAGGGGAAGAGGGTACGAGTACCTCTTGGTAATCTGATTGAGCGATACACGGGCGTAGTGAACCATCCGCCTTGGGGACGAAGAAGAACCCAGCTGACAGAGGAGACGTGGAGGGGCGAATCAGACCCAGTCAAAGGTATTCTTAAATGTAGGAGTTCATGGCGGCGTCTTCGGCTGGAGAGAGGTGGTAGAGTCGGGCTTTGGGGAGCGGTGCCTCGTCGAGGAGCTCAATGGCACAGTCGTAGGCCCGGTGTGGAGGCAAAGTGGTAGGTATACCCTCACCAAACACCGGAGCCAGGTCATGGTATTCCAGTGGAACATTAGCGGGCAGGGTGGCCCTTCCACCCTTAGACTGGGCTGAATTTAGAGGTGGAGATGGGACTCGGAGACAGTGGTTGTAGCAATAGGGAGACCAGCGGATAATTTCCTTGGTGGACCAGGCGAGGGTCGGGTTGTGAAGTTGGAGCCATGGTAGGCCCAGGATGATGGGATGAGTCAGTCCTGCCACAGGTAAGAAGGTGATGTTCTCCATGTGGGTGGCACAGATGCACATCTGGTGATCTTGGTGAGGGAACCGGATCCCAGGGTTTGTCCATCAGCTGCAGTGACGACACGCGCTGCAGGGAGATCAGAGCAGGGGATCTTCTCAGAGTGGACGAGGTGCTCGGCTATGAAGTTACCCTGGACTCCGGAGTCGATCAGCGCTGAAACGGATAGTTCCGAATGAGGCAGGTACAATATTACCGGAATTACTCAATGAGTTCGGATCTTGACTGTTACTCACCCGGGGTGCGCGCGAGGGTCAAGGGCGGCGCCTGGTCACAGTGAGCGCGGAGGTGCTGATCCGAGCCACAGTGGAAACAGAGGCCCTGGGACGTGCGTCGTTGGCGTTCCAGGGAGGATAGGCGAGTTCTGCCGATCTCCATGGGTTCTGGAGGGAGCGACGAGGCTGGGAACGTCTTGGGGAGCCGTGGGTGGCGACGAGAAGCAAGGAGCTGGTCAAACCGGATGGCCAGGGCGATGAGTGCATCCAGATCCAGATAAGCATCCCTGCCTAGGAGTTCTTGCTGTAGATCTTGTCGCAAGCCCAGCCGGAAGTGGGTAACAAGGCCGCTTCCTTCCAGCCAGTTTGAGCCGCCAGGGTCCGGAATTCCAGAGCGTACTCAGCCGCCAAGCGAGCCCCTTGGCGCAGGTCTCGCAGTAGCTCTGACGCCAAGCAACCCTTGCATGGGTGTTGAAACAGAGCCTGGAAGGCCTCCAAGAAGTGCTGGTAGTTGCGTGACTCCTCACCCTGCTTATTCCAGATGGCCCAATCCAGAGCGGGACCAGAGAGTAAGGAGATCACCAACACGATGCGGGCAGAGTCCGCCTCGGGGGGCGAGTGTGTAAAATATAGGTCACACTGTAGCTGGAATCCTTGGCAGTGGTCTGGGTTTCCATCATACCTGTCTGGCAGTGCGATCCTGTAGGCAGCAGATGGCACCGTCGCACAAGGTGGGCTGGGCGGTAGCGGAACAGCGACAGAGAGCGCCGGAACGCTTGGGGACGAGGTAAGCTGCGACACCCGTTGATTAAGCATGTCCACAGTGGGCATGACGGAGCTGAGTGTCTCGTGGCGGATGAAGAAGTGATGAACCGCCTGAGTAACCTCCGCAAGCTGGGCACGAAGCTGCTCAAGCTGTTCGTCCTTGGCGGGTGCTGAGGCGGAAGCCAAATGTCAAATGTCACGCCACGGAACAAGGAGACAAATGCAGCTCACGTGGAAACCAGGGTGTTATCAGGCGAAAACAAGGTTAGACAGTCCAAGGTCAAAACCGGCGAGGCAAAACGAGAACCAGAGAAGCGAGGCAAGATCGAAGTCAAGGCACGGAAAAAGCGTGGTCGAAGCACGGTAGGTCTAGCAATAACGAACATGAAATAAGCGCTTAAAAACGAGGTATGGACCAAGTGACTTAGCGGCGTGATAGTGACGGGGGTGTGTATAAATAGGGAACAGCGGAATTAGACGCGATTAGACGGGTTTGGTCGCTGGAACCGCCCGAGGGTGTGACACACAAGGGGTAGCATTGCGGCCTCACAGAAAGAAGGTCCTGGGTTCAATCCCAGGGTGAAGTTTGCATGTCCTCCCAGTGTCTGTGTGGGTTTACTCTGGGTACTCTGGTCTCCTCCCACAGTCCAAAGACATGCGTGTTAGGTTAATTGGTGCCTCTAAATTGGCATTGACTTTTGTGTGTGTCTTTGACGACGAATGGTGTGACACGTCAGTTAAAGTATTCCCTAATTGCGTCTTCATGGGTATGAGCAGACCCCTCATCACGCGGGACTTGAACCGTGTGGAAAGAAGAAGAGGAAGAAACAAGATAAACAGAAAAGCAAATGAAAAGTCAAAAAGCTGATTGCTTACACAAATGAGATGCAAACTCAATTATTGTACACTGCTCAAAAAAATAAAGGGAACACTCAAATAACACATCGTAGATCTAAATGAATGAAATGCATGAATACTTTGTTCTGTAAAAAGTTGAATGTGTTGACAACAAAATCACATAACAATCATCAATGAAAATCAAATTTATTAACCAATGGAGGCCTGAATTTGAGTCACACACAAAATTAAATTGTAAAAACACACTACAAGCTGATCCAACTTTGACGTAATGTTGTTAAAACAAGTTAAAATTAGGCTCAGTATTGTGTGTGGCCTCCACGTGCCTGTATGACCTCCCAACAATGCCTGGGCATGTTCCTGATGAGGTGGTGGATGGTCTCCTGAGGGATCTCCTCCCAAACCTGGAATAAAGCATCCGCCCGCTCCTGGACAATCTGTGGTGCAATGTGATGTTGGTGGATGGAGCGAGACATGATGTCCCAGATGTGCTCAATCGGATTCAGTTCTGGGGAACAGGCGGGCCAGTCCATAGCTTCATCTTGCAGGAACTGCTGACACTCCAGCCACATGAGCATTGTCCTGCATTAGGAAGAACCCAGTGCCAACCGCACCAGCATATGGTCTCACAATAGGTCTGAGGATCTCATCTCGGTACCTAACGGCAGTCAGGCTACCCCTGGTGAGCACATGGAGGGCTGTGCGGACACCACACCATTACTGACCCACTGACAAACTGGTTATGCTGAAGGATGTTGCAAGCAGCAGAATGCTCTCCACGGCGCCTCCAGACTCTGTCATGTCTGTCACCTGTGCTCAGTGTGATACGACTTTCATCTATGAAGAGCTCAGGGTGCCAGTGGTGAACCTGATGTTCTCTGGCAAATGCCAAGTATCATGAAAGGTGTTGGGCTGTGAGCACAAAAGAGTTGCTCGCCCGAAAACACCAGTCCGTATCCATAGCACAGCAGGAAAACCTTCCAGACAGGCCACGCCCCAGCAGTCTTAAGAAAAAGGGGAAACCCCCAAACCACAGATAAGGTGCTTGTTTTGGCTCGAGTGCTCTAAAATTTCCTCACAGAACACTCTTGAATAGTGGTTCTCAAATTCTCCAATTATCCAGTTTTTGAGTTCACCGATAGCTTCTCTGAGATCATATCCATTAGTCACTTTTAATTTTACGATGTACCAGGGCAACACCTAATCCAATCAGCAGAAACCTGTAATCATGTTTCCGAATAAGAATACATCCTCAATGTCCTCAACGGAAAGTTGCGCCAAACACATGATCTGCCAGTTCTTCCAAGCGTCCATCACATATCCAGCAGCAAAAGTTCGATCTGGACAGGTAGGCTCCCCCGTGCCAAGGCTTCTTGTTGAGAAGATGCTGACAATAGCATTAAGAAACCATTTAATCAATTCCATAATTCCAAATTTCTTTTTGAAGATCCACGTCCAGGAGCAGAGTACACAGACAGACGGTAGAGCAAGCAGGACCAGATAGGAGATAGGAGAGGGGAATAGTATTGGTGCCATAGACCTCAAGGCAATTTTCATAGCAAGTGGATGATTAAAGGCTTATTAAGCAGGTGGTCATAATATTTGACGCCAAACTTTTTTATTTATACTGTATATATTCTTTCTGAAACACATGCATATTGTTTTTATTCCTGTTAGCCCCAGCTATGGAGTGTAAAGAAGGATCTGGTCAGTCCTACAGGGGAGTTCGGTCAGTCAGCAAGAGTGGCTTGAAGTGTCTGCCATGGGACTCGCCTGCAATCTCTCACAGGATTTACACTGCATGGAGGTTTGATGCCAGAGAGCTGGGTCTTGGGAGCCACAACCATTGCAGGTATGTGCAGTGCATATGCATGCATACATGAACACACCCACACCCCCACATCACCTCTAGAGTAATTCATAATTTCATGTAATCCAAGCAATTGTGGGTTAAGGGCCTTGCTCAAGGTCCCAACAGCCTAGCCAGGGATTTGCACCCCACATTGTAGAATGAATGCATATAGAAATAACAGGAAGTAGAATAACAATGCAGATAGTATAACAAAAATAAGGATTACATATTTAGATACTGGATGTTCATAAATGTCCAATGTGAGGGCAAGATTTGCAATGCCAATGAACTTGTTAATGCAGTTATTAAACTGCATTAATAATATATCATCAGACGAGTATAGAGCATCAGGGAGCAATCCCAAACACCAACAACTACGAATATTTGTAGGAAATTTTACAGATAAAAATAAGCCCAAATAGGCTTATAATATGCATACTTATTTGTACATACTTATATGTTTTGGAGCTGATAGGATGGCCAATATGCATAGATGGACCAATAAGGATGTGTACCTAACAAAGTGACCAGTAAAAGCATGTTCCTTTTCTGCATCAGTGAGATTTCATCTTAACTAAATTGTTTTCTGGAACCTTACCTAAACAAACGGTGTTATGTGAAAAAACACATTTCTAAAAAATATTTATGTTTTTCTAGTTTTAAGATATAAAGTTAATGTTCTGCATACAAAACGGACAGCAACTGCTGTGTGACCATAGAAAGTTTTATTATGTCCCAATAAAGTTCTTTCATTCTGATCTAGCTTTTTTGTATAATGAAGCTGCATCCTTGCTTCTTTTCGGAAATGTAGACTCAACGTGTCGGCCCAATGGCCAGCATGTAATTACTGTCACAAATGAACAGAACTGGTCTTCTCTGGATGAGTTTGGGTTTTCTGTGGGCTGTAACAAAATTTTTAGTATGCTTTAGCATGCTTTGTGAGCTAGTCAAAAAAACAACAACAAAAAATGGATGAACGGCAAATGCTGAGACTTGGAATTATTGCATCATATCATTTAAAAGCAAAATTTAACTGAAATGAAATTAGAAACCATGTATATGATTATAAAGAAATGGAATTTTAGTGTGAATTTCACGTTGAAATTTAAGAGACAATTGTTGCAAGTCTCTGGGGAAAATACATAATAAAAGGCATTCATGCATTTAATTCAGTAATTCAGTTTAGATGAACTCAGCATACTTGATTTTTCTTATTAGACATTATATACCTAAAGAACATCCACCATCGCTTCACCGGCATGTCCCAACTTTTTGGGTGGGGATACAGGTGATGAAAACATCTCAGGGAGAGCCTTCTGTTTGAAACAGAATAATTATTAAATATTAGTAGTAGTAGTAGTAGTAGTATTAGAGTCATCATAATGTTTAATGTACTGCATTTATCATGCATAAAGACTGTGGAGTGCTTTAATGCATTATTATAAAATGTTTGATCATACTTATTGGAAGGGTTCCTAGGGTTAAATGTACTCCGTTCATACTAAACTATAAACTTACTGTACACCTTCTTGTTTCTACACCATATCTCAAATAATACCTGATCTGTGGGGGACCTGGCCATTAGAGAAAAGAGACTAATAAAGTTTGCAGTTAAAAAGATGAAAAGACTTTAGTCTGTAATTGTTAAGCCAGTGCTTTCTGGTAATATCTTTGCTTTGAACAGCCTTCCTGTTCATCATCATGTATCCCAGCAGCATGTACAGCATGCAGTTTCTTCTTATCAAAGCTTAGCAAAAAAACTGTTTGTAAGTCCAAATTTAAATTCAAAAGGTGTGCTGCATCTTGTTTTGTCCAGGATTATGGCTACTCTAGCGCTTTCTGATGAATCCAAGTTGGATGCACTTAAATCACCACCAGACCACTCCAAATTTAGTTGTCTTAATTTTATATCTCTTTGTGGTGCTGGTCCCTGTGTCTTTTTGAGGGTCCTGATGTTGTGGATTCTTTTAATTAATTAATTGAAAAGCAATTCTTGTTTTCAAAAGATGTGGAAGAAGACAAAATATTGTACTTTTTATACTATTTTATATGCATATTGTTTTCTATGGCATTAGGACCTTATTTAACTTCTAGGAAGAATATAAATAATAAACCGGTAAGTGTTTGGTACAAATGTCTAAAGGAATTATTTTGGGTGGCATGATGGTATGTTCAATGACTGTTGAACCAAATTAAACGTAAATACACAATAGGTTATTAAGGTACTAATGTACTTACAAAACATCTGTGCAATTTTTGGAAAGTAGTAGCAAGGGAAGGGGTAAAAGGCAGTACACATATCTGAAAATATAGGAGTCATGTATAGTATGTTTTTTATTAATTACCTAGAATCAAAATAACTCTGAACCATGGTTTACTGTGAATGCTCATCACACTTACCACCATGTTACAAAAACAATTGCCCAGTATATTAGAGTTTAAATTCCTAGTTAATATTAGAAAAAAAAACATAAGAGAAAGTTGTGATATATATGATAAATATTATCATAGTTGTGAAAGTTACGATAAACATTAAGGCTGAGTTATGTACATATTATGAATGCAGCAATGCATTTACCAGCACTGAAAAATGTATTCTTAACATCTAGGCCACCCATAGATGATGGGTCCCCTGTTGAGTCTTGGTTCCTCCCAAGGTTTCTTCCTACCATTTTGGGGAGTTTTTCCTTGTCACTGTCGCCCTGGGCTTGCTTAACTTGGAATTGGCCTTTTAGATAATGTATAAAAATGTCAATGTAATGTAAAGAGCGCTATATAAATAAAATTGAATTGAATGTCAATTGAGATAAAGATTTTGTTTCGTTTACATGAAAAGGTGAAATTTTGTTTGAATTATTGATGTATCAATGCATATTATTTTTGTATTATTTAGAACATTTGTATTTTGTATTTTTTGTATATATTTTAATTATATTACTGTATTAATTTTACTATTACTTTAATATACTTTTAAGTACGTTATTTATTAATTTACTGAATTAACATGTAGACCACCCATGGAGGACGGGTCCCCTTTTGAGTCTTGGTCCTCCCAAGGTTTCCTTCTATTACATTCAGGGATTTTTTCTTTTCCACTGTCGCCCTAGGCTTGCCCAATTGGGGATTGGCCTTTAAAGATAATATAAGCTAAAGCTGTAAAGCTGCTTTGAGACAGTGCTCCGTTGTAAAAAGCGCTATAGAAATTCATTTTGAATTGAATTGAATGTTTCAAATAATTTCCAGTGGTATTTCCGGAGGTAAAAGGTGTACAAGTGTGTTGGCATGGCTCGAAAATTCCTTGCTGGATACTTAATTGGACCTACCTTTGCCTTCAGAGCTACCTGAACTTATTCGTAGAATCGATTCAACAAGATGCAGGAAACATTGCTCAGAGATTTTGGCCCATATTAATATGAATCGAGAAATCGTTTTTCAATCTTCTGTTTATGTTGGCAGTTAGTGTTAATGCCTGTTTGTCTTTAGTACTTTTAGTATGTTTCATTTAGCCCCTCTTACTACAGGCATGTCCTTTTCTCTCTCTACAACGTCCCTCTGTAAATGAAATTTGTCTGTCATAACAAGCTAGAAGTGTGGAGTGAACCATTCCGAAATGTTGTACAAGCATTCGCTGTGTGAATCCATCTCACCATGCGCACATTTGAACAAGATTTAAAGGAGGACGAGACATAATGTGGAAATGTGAGAAAGCAAGTGTGTGAACCCTTTCGGCACAGAATGAAGGTTAAGATCCGGTAATTAAGACGGTGATGCCTCGTTAAGCACATTACATCCATGACCCTGTTAAACACACACCAAGCGCGCGCACACACACACTCACACACACTCACACACTCACACACACTCACACTCTCACACACTCACACACTCACACACTCACACACACACTCACACACTCACACACTCACACACACTCACACACACTCACACACACTCACACACACTCACACACTCGCACACACACACACACACAGATATAGATACAAATGTTTACAAGGGTTAAGGAAAGTTGGTCACCAATCCCTCAGAACTACAAACCAAATATGACAATTAACCAGAACCAGAACCAGAACCAGAACCAGAACCAGAACCAGAACCAGAACCAGAACCAGGACCCGGCCCTGTTCTGTTTACAACAGCAAGAGCTGTAATTAAAAATAAAACAAAGAAAGTTTTTTAAAAATCTGCAAGAAAAAAAATATACTTATGCACAATATTAACTTTATTATTATTATTTATTATTTATTTTTTTAGTACCGTTGCAATTTTATTATTATTACTGTTTTATTTCCTCTATTATACTACAATCATTATTGTATTTTTTTTTATTTTATTGTTGTGATTTATTATTTTATTTTTATTACTACCACATTGTTTGTTTTATTTTATTTTTATTTTTCATATGAAATGTAAATAGGTAAGCGGATTTAAATCAAATTTTAGTTTTTATTTATTTATTTTTTTTATTTAGCGTACGCTCGACTTATAAATACTAATACTAATACAAAAAGGAAAAAATAAAGGAAATTTAAAAATATTATTATATAATATCATTTATAGAAAGTTGTATATACATTTAAAAAATACATTTGTTTTAATACAAAAAATATTTTTTTATTATTATTATCATTATTATTGGCAGTAATTTCGTTTATTTATTTTTCCTATATTAATTCTGGTATTGATCTTTAAATGAATTTATATTTGTATTAGTTTGTTAGTTACAGGTACAGATAAAGAGAGAATGATTGCCCCCTAAAATAAACGTTTATAAACATAAACCTAAATAAAATAATTTTGAATGACCGCAAACCAAAAATCTTGTTCTTCTGCAGAACTTTCGGCTGCACCTGGTATGCCAGGTGAACCAGGCCACCCAGGCCCTCAAGGACCCCCTGGCCCCCCTGGCCCCCCAGGAATGAGTTCCATGGGTCAGCCCGGACAAAGAGGACCACCCGGACCACCCGGGTCACCGGGTTACTCTGCACCTGGCAAGCCCGGAAGCCCAGGAATGCCAGGAAAACCAGGTGAAAACGGAATGCCAGGAGAAAGAGGGCACCCAGGAAACCCGGGACCCCAGGGAGCAAGAGGAGCACCAGGGTCACCTGGAAGCCCAGGACCTGCAGGTTACTCTGCTCCTGGAAAGCCCGGACCTAACGGTATGCCTGGTGCGATGGGGCCTAGAGGAGAGCCGGGCCAGAAGGGACACCCTGGCATGCCTGGCCAGCCTGGGCCGAAAGGTGAACGGGGTCACGGCCTACCCGGAAATCCTGGTAGCCCTGGTCCAATGGGTCCCATGGGCCCTCCGGGTCAAGCTGGTCAGCCTGGGGTTGGAAAGCCTGGCCCGGCTGGATTCCCTGGAGAACCCGGAAAGTCCGGTATGCCAGGCAGAGACGGGGCACCAGGTCCAATGGGCCCACCAGGGCAAAAGGGTCTCCAGGGACCTCCTGGCATGGGATCGCCAGGTAAACCAGGTCAGGACGGCGCACCAGGAATGCCAGGTCCAATGGGAAACAAGGGTCAACCAGGATCCCCCGGTCAGCCTGGCGCCCCCGGGTTTCCCGGCGCTGGCAAACCTGGCGCCCCTGGAATGCCAGGAAGCAAAGGTATGCCCGGTAGCCCAGGTAACCCAGGACAGAAAGGAGAGCCCGGTCCAGCAGGTTTTATGGGTCAGCCAGGTTCTCCCGGGCCCATGGGTCCACCCGGAAGTCAGGGGGCTAAGGGATTCCCTGGGGAGCAGGGTCCACAGGGGCCTAAAGGCGATCCTGGTATGGTTGGGGCACCTGGTCCTAAAGGGCTGAAGGGAGAACAGGGAGCACAGGGCTTCTCTGGTAAATCAGGTTCTCCCGGCCCAGTAGGACCACCAGGCCCTGCCGGTCCTGCTGGATATCCCGGTGCCAAAGGTGAGAGAGGCTACTCCGGAGAGGCAGGTACCCCCGGACCGGTCGGTCCTCAAGGAATGAGGGGTAATACCGGTCCACAGGGTATGCCAGGTAGCAGGGGAGAAAACGGCTTGCCAGGGGCACGAGGACCTCCAGGGCCAAGTGGAATGTCCGGACCTCCAGGAAGCAAAGGTACTCCCGGACCCCCTGGTCCACCCGGTCCAGAACCAATGATGACCAAAGGGATGTACGGCCAGCAGGGTTCCCCGGGTGTTCCCGGTGCCAGAGGTCACGATGGCGAGCCTGGCCCGGCCGGACCTCCCGGCCCACCCGGCCCGCCGGGCGAGATCGTTTACCTTAACGAGAAGAGCATGCCCATCAAATCCGAGGTCATGCCCGTCAGCCACCAGATGATGAAGCCGGCCACGTCGGCCTTCACCGCCCTGCTGACCAGGGCCTACCCCGGCTCCGGAATGCCCATCGCGTTCGACCGGGTCGTGTACAACGGGGAGAACCACTACGACCCCCAGAGCGGCGTCTTCACCTGCCAGATCCCCGGAATTTACTACTTCGTCTTCCACATGCACGTGAACGGCGCCAACGCCCTGGTGGCCCTCCACAAAAACAACGAGCCCGTCATCTTCTCCTACGACGAGTACAACAAGGGCTTCCTGGACCAGATGTCCGGCAGCACCGTGCTCTTCCTGAACATGGGCGACACCGTCTACGTCCAGGTCCCAGACGAGCAGTCCAACGGCATCTACGCCGACGACAACGTCCACTGCTCCTTCTCCGGCTTCCTGGTCGCCTCCACGTGATCGCGGCGCGCAAAGTGAAAGAGTCGCCTCGCTTTTTCGTGAGGGAGTGTTTGTTTTCGGTTAAAGGGCTTAACGTAGTCGTCGGTTTAGTCGTTTTGTTTTTGGAAAAGGTAACCGCTTTGTTTAATGTCAACTAAAAACGTCTGTTTGTGCGGATTAGGAGGAAAGCCTCGGCAGAATCCACTTTCGCTTTAATCATACACTGAATTCAGTCGTAACAAGCGCAGCCGGTGCCGAAAGAAAAAAAAAAAACCACGACGCGGCCTTACGGTGCTCTCCCGAGGGTTTCTCCTTCTTCTACCGTTTAACGTAAATGTAAGAGGTTCAGCTGTTTCATCACCAAATTCTACGGATGGAAGAAAAACTGGATGCCTTTCTGTAACTGTAACAGTATTGTGATTAGATCCAATAAACTCCCGTACTAACGCCAACCTAACGTCGTCTCCCTCTGCTTTATTCTTTATTCTTCCTGCTCATTTAGAATCAGTCCGTCAAATATCACTGAATTTAAACATATTATTATACAATTTAAAATAGAATAACCTTTCAAGTTAGCCAATGTTCACTGATTCTCATAAGACTCTAAAACATTAAACAAAGAATAAGTAAATAAATAAGGAACAAATAAATAAATAATGTATAACTACTATTATAAATTCATTAATTAATAATAGTTTTTCATGTTAATATATTATGAATATATGTTTTATATATATATATATATATAAATCACGAGATTAAAAACAAAAAAAACTATAAATGATACCAAAAAACAATGGATTAGAAGATTAAACATGCATTATGGCTTACTTAATAATAATAATAATAATAATAATAATAATAATAATAATAAATCAAATAAATTAAACTTTATTACGAACTGAATCAGTGACACAAATAATTAGAATAAAAACTATAAAAAATAAAATCGAAACTAAAAACACAAAGAAACTGATCTTCAATAATAATAACAACATGTATACAAAACATAATATAATATAAAATAATCTTATATTTTTCTCAATATACAAACAAACAATATCTAAAAACAATAAAATAAATACAAAAAAAAACATGAATAAATAAATGAAATGTCATATTTCACTGACCTAGAATAAATAGCGAATAAATATGGACTTAAAAACAAATTTGAGTAGAAAATAAATGGAAACGTAATAAAAGAATCATCATAAATAAATCCTAAAACAACAAAAACATGAGTTCAACTGAATTAAAGGTATTATAAAATAATAAACAAATAAATATGTAAAAAATAAATATCCAACAAAAAGAACAAAAACGAATAAACGGATAAGCAACATGCGTTAAATATTTAATAAAAAGCACAAAATAAATGTAAAAATTAATATGAAATAATGAAAAAGTAATATAGTTAGAATGATTCATATCATAAATAAAAATAAGAGAAATAAACCAAAAAATAAGCATAAATGATAATAAGATAAAAACGAAATGAATAAATTTTAAAAAACAAAAAGAATTCATTATAAATAAATATATATATATTATGAATACTAAATCAATACTAAATAACAAAGAAACAAAAATCAAGGGAAAACATTTAATAAAACTATAAATTATTTATAAACAAGCAATAATCATAAATAATTCTTTTACAATTAAATCAATCAATTAAAAGTGACATCACACATCCAGCTTTAATTCTTAGAAAGCACAATTAAATATAGAATTTATAATAATCGTTCTAAACTGTAATAAATACAGGACTAAAATGCTTTTGGCTTATTTAAAATACAATTAACAAATTTTAAAAAAGAGAGAGATATTTTATCGTATCTGACATTTATTTTGTAGATATTTCATTATTTTGAACTTGAAATTCAGAGAAATTCAGCGTCTGGGTTTCATTTGCTCTTAAACCTCTCCCAAAATAGTGATGACCTTTTGACATTTACCAAACCCAAAACCGCGCCTGTGATTATAGAGCGATCGTTTGGTTTTTACTTTTTTTTTTTAATTGGTTAGTATTTGGATGTAGTATGTAGTATTTTTGTGAGCGTACCTCTGAAGGCAGACGTGTTGTAGTTGTGATCGATAGCTGCCACCATGTCCTTCCAAAACTCCGGGGTGACCTCAGCGCCCCTCTGTTTAAAGAGGGAAACATTAGGGGGGATGAGGATGAGTTCTGTCCCCGGCCCCGCCCCCGGCCCCGCCCCCAGCTCGTACCTTGTGCAGCACGTCCACCACCCGGGCACAAAGCAGAGCTCCGGGCAGGTCAAAGTAGTTATCGTAGAAATAGTAGCTGGCTGAAACAGACGGGAGAGCGTGGGCATGACCCGCCACGGCATGGGCACAGGGTATGAAGTGACCACCGGTGGGTACGGGTACCTGATCTGGTGAAGGTCCTGTTCAGGCTGCTGAAATGCTTCCACTCTCGGTTCGGGCCGTACCGCTTGATGATCTCCTCATGGCTCAGGCTCCGGGTCCCGTGGGTCGCCCTAAAAAAAAAAATAAATAAATAAAAATCGCACAGGAGCATAACGATTGGACTCCGGAGCAACGGAAGAAGGTCGTTTGTGGTCCGAGGGCTCCAGACTGATCAGGGTAAGGAGAGAGGAGGCGCCCGTCACGCATCAGGCCCAGGGCCTACTGTACCGGCCTGCGGGGGGCAGGGCTATGGTGTGGGGTGGGGTTGGGTGGCTCAGGACCGTTATGGGCCCAAAGAACGACGACCTGAATGAACGGAATAAACTGAACCACCAGGTCATTCCATCCATGGATGGCATATTCAACACGGCAATGCATCTGAGCATCTGGGGTCATTATCAAACATGGACGGGTCACCACAGAGTCCGGACCTGAACCCCATTCAGAATATTTAGGAAGTAACCCAGAATAATAATCATCGTCATAACACAAATATAAACCGACCTACCGAAGAATGCTTCCGTCCTGAGCGAGTTTCAGCAGGTTCCCTTCGTCCAGGTCCACCACCAGACCTTTAAAACTGCACACACACACACACACACACACACACACACACACACACCAAATAAATGTAAGCAAATGCTGACTATTAATACGTATAGACACTTCTATATGTATTCAAACCACAAACACACACACACACACACACACACACACACACACACACAGGGGTCTCACCAGAAGTCCCAGGTTTCTGGAGAGACGTCCAGCAGTTCTTTATCGTAACCTTTAAACTCCACCAGGTAACGGGCAAAGCTTTCATAAATCAGCTGTAAACACACACACACACACACACACACACACACACACACACACACACACACACACACACACACAGCATGGGCTATACTGCTGCAGGACATCAGCAAGAGCAAAATTACATGGAGCAACATGAGCATGAACATGAACATACCTATACACTGCAGTGTGT
>JAUZST010057850.1:0-22500 GCA_034779995.1 Parotocinclus haroldoi | reverse complement strand
AGTAACTAACTTTGGGAATTAGAGAATGGCTAACACAACTGTACTACAACAGACAATCTACTGTCTCTGATTTTACATCTCTAAGGTACAACACACACACTAACACATCACCACCACAGCAGTGTCACGGCAGTGCCGAGAATGGTTTATCCTCCAAACAGTACCTGATCTGCACTGGTAGATAGAAGAGAAAAGATGGACTAAAGTCTAATTACAGACCTACAAAGTGCCTCTATATGGTGAAACTGATCAAATGGACGGTGAGTGAAGAAAGACGGAGGTGTACCTAATAGTGACCAGTGAATGTCTGTACGTCTCAAGGCATATTCAAAATAGGATAATCGCTAAACATCTAGCGATGATTTGACAGCAGCTTGAAAGAACAGTAACATTAACTAGATTATGTAACAGGAATTAAAAGTACACAAAAGAAAAATTCCATCTTCCTCTACAGCGTCCCAGGCGAGTTTGTTTTCGCAGTTCGTGTTTGGAATTAAACGCTGTCAGGAGAGCATATACTAACAATAAAGCTATTGTGTAAGATTGGTTAAGAGCAATAATTCAGACGAAAGGAGAAGCACATCTGTTCTCGGTGGTGACACACATGCTTTGGTCTGGTCAATAGTTTGGTGTTTTCGGGAAGAGGGCGGAACACGCACTCTTCACCCTGCCCCATTGAGTAAATTGCGATGCCTTGTTTTTTTTTTTTTTTTTTTCATGAAACAAAAGTGAGTGCGCAATTGAAAACGACCACACTGCATTCGCACAGATCAAGTTGTAATGCGCTCTATGGTTTACTTCAGCACCATGAGTATTTCCTCAGCTGCCGAAAAAGAGGGCCTCTGAAGACAAAAAGGAAGAAAAGTTATTAAGTGCGTTAGAATCTTACATTTAAACTCATCTCTGATCGTTTCTTTTTACACACCAGATTGTACACAAAGCTCAACTTGGTACTTGGCGCACTCGTTGAAATGTCACGACGAGACACCTTCCAATGATACAGTGACCCTAAGCACGCAGCTGAGACAACACAGGAGTGGCTCAGGGACAACTCTATCACTAGTCAGGATTTGGCACTGAGAGCACAAAACAATGGAACCAGCCGCCACTGAGCAGCTGTTTGTTTTTTTTTTACTTTTGCTGTTGTAATATTAAGGTGATGATCAGTTTCTGAGTACCAACACCATTACATCATAATCATGTCCGTGTCAGTGATGATCTGCCAGTGGGTTGCCGCTTTGATCAGTAGTCGTGTTCTTCCGTTGTTCGGTTTGAGTTTAGGTTTTATTATTGGGCAGTCGGGAATACTTTATAAATGTAAGAACTTTTAGTGCTTTCTTCTTCGTGTTTGCCTCTACGTGTTCTGAGAAATGGGCCGACTCGCACTGAAACACCCGAGTCGTAGCAATGAGATTGGCTTTGTGTTTTACTTTGTCTTGGCATTTTAGTGATTAGAAAAGGAGCCGTACTGAAAAAGGGAAGTTGGTAAAGTGGTTTTGGAATCAACTGCTGCGTTGGCCTGGCAACTGTACAAGATGATGCGAGATTAGGAAATGAATTGAACAGGTTTTCTGTAAGGTTTTTATCGGGCATTGCACCAAAAGTATTAAAAGTACTTGTTTTTTTTTTCTACCCAAGGTTTAACCTGCCTGCATGTCGCCACTCTGCACAAACGACATCGTCTCATGAGACTGCTGATTAAGAAAGGCGCAGATCTGAACATCCAGGTGAGAACATGAGGCTTTTCTGCATTACATTCACCTAGAATGTGGTGTGAATATCAGTTTTGGAAAGATTGGAAAATGGTTAGATCATTGGTGTTGCTGCACCTGGCTGCCGCTCGCACCCCCAGCGTCTGCGGGATCTGGCAACCCCGAATTTAAATGAAGCACAAAAAGTGCTCCAAACACGATTTGGAAAGACTCTTAAATGCATTACATGCTTATAGAAATTAATCATCATTAATCATACATCATTATGAAAATAAAACGTTTGAAATGTCTGTCACATTTAACTTGGCCAAGCAGAAATCCTGTTAGTGTCCCAGTTGTATAAACCATAGTTTTCCCATGATCTGGCAACCCAAGTGCATGTAAACTCACTCACACGTTGTAATGGTAGCTTAATAAAAAATAGTAGTCCAAAAATAAAACGAAATTCTTACTGAACCCTAATTCAAATTGCAGGCTTTGCCATAAACTGTTCACTTGTGTTTTCTGATATATTATACCTGATGTATATTGTCGTAAACACACAAGATTTGCTGAATTTCTGAGTATGTCATCATTCCTCTCAGGAGGGAACGAGCGGGAAAACGCCGTTACACATGGCCGTGGAGATGCATGACGTCGACGCAGTGACTCTGCTCCTGAAGAGAGGAGCCAACGTAGATGCAGCAATGCTTAACGGATGCACGGCACTCCACTTGGCAGTCGGGCGCCAGGACACAGCCATCACCAGCCACCTGTGCCAGGCCGGAGCAGACAAAATGATCCGTAACATAGAGGACGAGACGGCTTTGGACCTTGCTGACGGGAACGATGATGTAAGAATTTGTTTCGTTTATCCACGGAAAAAAAAAACTGCCCCAAAGGCATGCGTTTTTTCACTATTTACTTTCAAGTTCACTGAAAAGACTTGAGGGATATTCAGTGAATGAATTATTCAGCTTTTGAAGGTTTGAAGTTAGGCTTAATTTAATGCTTGTAACTTTTAATATTGTTTACGGAATCAAGAAAAAGCACAGAGCTGATTATTTAAAGGAACATTTCAGCCACAAGGCGGCACAGTGGTTCAGTGGGTGGCACCGCTACCTCACAGCAAGAAAGTCCCGGGTTCAATCGCAGGGTGGAGCAGCCTGGGTCCTTTCTGTGTGGAGTCTGCATGTCCTCCTCATGTCTGGGTGGATTTACACTGTGTAATTGCTTTCCTCACACAGTTTAAAGACATGCGTGTTAGGTTAATTGCTGTCTATAAAGTGGCCCTTAGTGTGTGTGTGTGTGTGTGTGTGTGTGTGTGTGTGTGTGTGTGTGTGTGTGTGTGTGCGCGCGCCGACAATGAATTGGAGTCCCATCTAGGGTTGTTCCTGCCCTTGCGGTCAGAGGTACCGGGTTGCCAGCTGGCCCGCATCCACGTGTGGATTAAGCAGAAGATAATAAATGAAATAATTAATTAATTACAATGAATATTAAAGTAAATATTCTCTCTAGGGATTAAATCTGGACCTTGGAGGACTGTGATAGATAACTAAATAATTGTTAATAAGTAAAAATAAAAATAGATTTAAATCAAACATTTTATACACTGGTCACAAATATTAGGGAGTATTTAATTATGGGATATTTCATTTTGAAATATACCCATATTTTTTTGCGAGCAGTGCATTTTCATAACATTATCAGTTTAAGAAGTTTAACATTTTTTTTGTTCCCAGAGCAAAAAGATCACTGCACAAAACCACATACAGTGTTCCAGGACCACCCACAATAAACGAAAATAAGCTGTATTTATTGAAGTATTTCTACACTTTTATCCGTAGAACTTGCAGAACGTTCGGGTGGCATCGTAGGGTTTGAATGAATTCAGTCTATAATAAAACTTTCACAAACAGCGAACACAAAACCGCAGATAAAAACCTGTCATGTCGGCAAGTAGAGACTCAGGCGGCCGATGCTCTAGTGTTACTTCTCGTTTTTGGTGAGTATTTATCCGCTGATTATAGTGTTTATAACTGTTGAATAATCAAGCAATACGCTGAAGTAATGGAACGTTCTCTTTACTTAACACACCATACATCACTCTCATATCACACATGCTCCGTCTGTACCGAGCTTACAGCACCTCACCACCAATTTCCATTAATTTTTTTTTAAAACCCGCGACGCACCGAGTTCGGGAACACTGTATAACTAAGTAGCTTTTATTTGCTGTGTAAATAATTCAACATGTAAGAAGACATAGGTCTCACTTTTAATTTGTTATTGTGATCGCAATATTAAATTCTGGTTATATTGCACAGCCCTAGATTTGACCTGTCCCCAATAGACAATGTGTAGAGAATTTTGAAATGAAAAATGCAACAACAACTGTTCGGTGTACCCTGACACACTTTAAAACATGATTGCAGGAAGACTGGTGCAAAACAACACCTGAGACATTAAATCACTTGATAGCCTCTGTACCAAAATGTCTTTAAAGAGTTGTGTTGCAACGGCAACATTACAAAGTGGTGAATGAGTTACTGTACCAACTTTTTTTAGAATTCATTGCAGGCATGAAATAAAGGAATGGATGTTTAATAACAGATTAAGCTGACCAGACAAAACATGAAATATCTCAGGTTCATACTATCTGTAGTGAAATAAAAGTCAAAGTAAATGTAAGAAACACTGAGTTTTTTTTATTTATTTTTTTTGGACTTCCCACAAGTTCTCAACTTAGTAATCACTTAGAAATCTGAATACAGTTGCTTAAAATACGATTCACATATTTAAGACCAACCTGGATCTAGTGACCTACAGTAACTCCTAGCTCTTTTGTTTAAGACCGTGTCTAGTGTATGGACTAATACAATAACGGTATTGTGCAGAAATCCAGCTAATTACAAAAGAGTCACCAACAGAGTTGTTTGTGCCGCTTGCATGAGAACAGCCCATTATGAACTTTGTACCTTTCTTGGGCATCGGGCTATCTTCTCTTCTGTGTCTTTCAGGGCCACTGCGTACTCGTGCACATCATCTGAAACAACCACCATCTGTAGAACAAACACACATATACATACACACGAACACAGTCAGACTGACTACACAAAGTACTTCCTAACCTCATCTTTAATGTGAACCTGAATGGAAAAATGGTTTGCAATCCTGTCTAGAATTCGGCTCCATCAGGCCATCAAGCTTTCATTAGCTGCCCATCAGCAGTTCTCTGTACCAGAAAACCGGCAGCGCCTCTCTAGCGGAAGGAAAATGTCAATTACCACAGCAGACTCTTTACTACCTTCAGAACGACAACTCTGTGTTAGCTCCAATGTCCAAATCACTGAAGCAGAATTAAAAAGGCTGAGAGGGCACGTCAGATGAGAAGCAGAACAAGCACCGTATCTAACTGATATTAACTGTGGAGTCAGAAATAACAAGATAATAAGCGCTAGCCTTTGGTGCTGACAGTTTATTCATCACGTCACCATAAAAGTCAAACGAAATAAAATGTCAGCAACTGACCTATAGTACAGATTTTACTCACCTAAATGCTGACAAAATGTGTTCGACAAACCCTGAATACAAATGGTTTGGGTGCATCCAATAAAAAGTGCATTTTACCAACACAGATGAATGCAATTTTTAAACAATAATGACAAAAAATATGACTTTCTATCACAAAAAAAAACAGTCCTATGAAGAGAATTTAAACAGGCGTAAACAATATTTTGGAAAACGCTCTAGCTTTCTAGCTAAAGATTCATTTAGCATTAAAAGGGACTACATAATACACCCACCAGCCACTTTATTAGGTACACCTGTACAACTGCTCATTAGCGCAAATATCTATTCAGCCACTCACACGACAGGCACTCAATGCATTCAGGCATGTAGATATGTTCAAGTTGACTTGCTGAAAATCTAAGCAAGCTTCATAATGGGAGAGAAAGATGATTTAGGGGAACATGACATGGTTGCTGGTCCTAGACGGTCTGGTGTCAATATTTCAGAAATTACCAATCTACTTAAAGTTTCACACACAACCACCTCTAGGTTTCACAGAGAACGGTCACACAAGGCCAAGTCGACCTGTCATTGGCAATCTCAGTCTCCTGGCCTCAATAACAATGAGTCACTTCGGGGAGATCTCAAACGTGCAGTTCATGCAAGACGGCTCAAGAATTTACAGGGACTGGAGCCATTTTAACAAGAAGAATGGGCAGATTTTCCATGTGAAAAAATGAAAGGCCTCATTCACAACTACTACAAAAGACTTCAAGCTGTCACTGATATTAAAAGAGGCAATACATGGTATTAAGAACTAGGTTATGTAAACTTTTGACCAGGGTGATTTGGGTAGTTTCTGTTGTCACTGTGATTTCAAAAGGGCAAACACAATTGTTCAATAATAAAGGGTTTCAGCCAAGCACCAACCATGAATAACAGAACAGTTTTTGTATTATCATTCATATACTCTGAAAAAGGCCAAAACATTACAAATTCTGCCAGGTTATGTACACTTATGAGCACAACTGTATACAATACATACAGCAAAAAAAATAAATGTCTTTTATAAATAATTATGCAAAATAATCATTAATCGATTCAAATCATGAATAGACCATATCGTTCCACCTCTAACTAAAGGTGATAACCATCCAGACAGTGCTCTGTCACATCAGCTTAACACAGTTAAGGGGAGATAAGTTAACAGGATTTACTGGATCACTTACCAAGTCCCATTTAGTCGAGGCTCAATGCAAATTAATTAGAACTAGAGACTTCCACATTCAAACCCAAGTGTAGGGCTGCATGAGCAGTTGATGCAAACACTTACATATGAAAGGCAGGGTTTTAAACATCTGCCTTTTTAATGGCATGTTATGATCAATTATCCATCCAACAAGTTTTGAATTAAATCTCAAGTGCAAGCACCATGCCTAAAGCAGATTCACTGCTAACGCTAGAGTTTAATTAAGATGTTGATTAATAAAGAAAGGCATGAAATCAAGTTTCAAATCTGTCCAGACTAACCACATCAGTCAAAGAGTAGAGGGAAACATCTAGAGCTGCAGGAAATATGCTGAACCAACAGGCATGGACTCCTATTTGGAGTAAAATGACACTTGGCTCCTTGATCTAGACAGAGACAGAGTGGAAAGTGTCCAGATCTGCAGAGCAAAGCACTTCCCAGAGAGCACGAGTTATATTCCCACTTCCTCGGCTCAAGTGAAAGATGACCGCATAAAAGTCAGCCAGACTAATCCAGATCGTAATCTACTCCCGTTTGGGTAAAGGAACAGTTTATGCTGGACGAGAACACATTTCCTGACGCCTGTACAGGATGGCATCAATTGAAGATGCGATTGAGTGAATTCTATTAGGGAGTGTGCAGGCGATGTCAGAACTAAAACACCTCATTGGACGAGTTGCATTAAGCATTCTTGTTTATTATGCCATCTAACACAGTGGCATTTTTAAACACCAGAGGGCATGCTCCCTGATGCAGGTCCCTTTCTCAGTGAGACTCCTAATTTATTTTATTCGCTGGGCACTAAAGATTATTTTCTTTAAAATCATATACATGAAAAGTACACATAGTTTTGAATTATACTGCTCACCATAATTAGGGCATACTTTAAAATTATATAACACTTAACGAAATATCCCCTAATTTTTGTGAGCAGTGTATTTACGATTTTTATCCTCGGTTTCCAGAAGGTTATTTTAATTTCAGGGAACTACAGGTTTTGTGTAAAAATGTCAACATCTTTTTAACCTTTAGAAATAAATAGGAATGTCTTTTATGGAAAATTAAATTGTTAATAGTGTGAAATTCAACTTGTGTATTGTGGACCACATCAAATCGTGAGCAGTGAGTATCGTTTCACCCCTAACATGTAGTCATTAATCTGATGCTCTTGATGCAGTGGCAGCATGGCAGAGATGAGATTTGAACCCCTGACTTTTGGCCCACTGTACAGTACTTTAGCCACCACCTCATGTGCCTTGATGCCCAATAAAATGCTAAAAAGTTAAAGTAAATATAACAAGCCAAATAAATTTTATTTACATTTACAGCATTTAGCAGATACCCTTATCCAGAGCGTCTACAGAAGTGCTTTGTTTTCTTCTTAGAAGACAGAACTTCATGTTAGTAGAATGTTTCAAAGGAAAAGCAGCCACTGAAATCATGGCACCAGAAACAAAAAAGCAGTCACAAGTAACAACTACATGTCTTAAAAAAGAAGAGCCACAAACATGATCATACATGTTGTACTGAATCAGTTAACCCAACGAGGAATGATGGAGGAAAGTTATTTAACTTTGCCATCAGCATCAGTGGCCATTTTAGCAACACACACATGCTTATGTCTATACACAAGGTTATCTCAAGACTAGTCGCATGTATAGATGTGAAACCTGTGTAGCCACAGTAAACCCACACAGACATGTGGATGCAGACTCCACACAGAAATCACCTATGCCATGCCACCCTGGGATTGAACCCAGGACCTTCTCGCTGTGAGACAGCGATGCTACCCACCAAGCCACCGTGCTGCCCCAAGGTAACTGGAGTAACTGGAGAAAAGCCATGTAGCCTTGCTCAGTTTTTTTCTGTGGACTTACTGTAGATATTTGTAATGCTCCATTGCGAAAGCATCACAGAAATGATCTAGACTTGACATAAATAATAAAATTAAAAAAATAAAATTCACATAAATTCAGTAGTTTAGGAGTGATTTCTTGGGTGACATAGTGGTACGAATCGATAGCACGGTCACCTCATAGCACCTACAATCCTGTATGGAGTTTGCAAGTCCTTGGTCCAGGTACTTCAGTTTCCTCCCACAATCCAAAAAACATGCATTAAATTAATTGCTCACTAATTTTTTCCAGTATGAATGTAAATGAACAGCATTTATCTAACCTTGCTCTTGTCATGAACAGCCACTGATGCAAGTTGTTTAAACAAATAATGATTTGATTTCACTCTTAAATAGATTATTGATTAAAATGATTACATTTAACAGCAAATTTGTCATTTCTTTTGCATAGGGCAGAATATTTATAGATTGTGACATAAATTACAGCAAACAGCAAAAAAGTGGTATAAGTAACTAAAGTTGAAATCCAGCAGGGCTTCACAAACTCCTTTTTTAATTAAAAGCTTACAAAGGCGTGAGACTTCATACCTCCACCACTATAACGCAGAAATGCATAATAGCAAATTGGCAAGGAAGAAGTTTCAAAATCTGAACAACACTATTCTGGGTTTTAGCATGTCCTTCTCAAACAAAATGGGACCCTCACCTTGCCAAGCTGTTGATGAACGCTCAGGTTGTACATCATCACAATCCCATCCAGGATCTCCAACAGGGACTTCTCCGTGATTGGCTGCTCCGGCTCTTCCATCGGTCGCCCCAGCAACAGTCCATCGTTACCATGGCTTCCCTCGACTGGAGATGTGGGGGGTGGGGGGGGGTGGAAGGATAATATGAGAGAGAAGGAAAGAATAGGTTTTAAAAGAAAAAAACAGATTATCTGCCAGCATGATTTCAAAATGTGGCACCTTTTCCCTCAAGGGAGGTAATTTTCCCCCTCCCTCACACAATCCTAGCCAAACTAATTGGTTTCCCGCTGACTCCCTTTGAAGAGATGAAAATTGCAGCTTTGGAGGTGAGCAGGGCTTTCTTTTAGGAAATGGGGAAGGATAATTTAAGCACCATTGACATGAAGCACTTATTGGTATACAAACTGGAGACCCAAACCTATGTTTGAAACACAATTACTAAAATATGATATTTGCAAATTGGGGATGTAAAATCTGTTTAATCTAAAATGCCATATGCAGTGTGAGTCAAAAGACAAAGGACATCCTTTTATTTCAGAAACAAAAGGGAAAATGATACATCCAAATCCCCCAGCAAGTAATAGTTTGAGGGGGCCTATCTTTTACGATATGTCCTGGACATGGCCGCCATTCTGAAAGTCGCCATATTGAAGTTTTTCCAATGGGAAGGTGGTCATGAAGCATATCAAAGAAGACGAGAATTGTCTCAAAAATGGATTGCCAATCAGATTTGAAATATCTCATAGTTTTACAATTATCAACACAATGTCCAAAACCTTTGTTGTCCCTCACAATTATCCGAAAAATGAAATTGATGATGTTTCTGATGTCCCACTGAAAAAACTTGCCCTTGATCTAATATGGCGGACTTAGAAGATATCACCCGTTACTTGCTGGGGTATTCAGATATGTCATTTTCCCTTTCTGAAATAAACGGGTGTCCTGTGACTTCAGACTCACCCTGTATACATACAGTGCAAAGCTCACCTACATGTTAACATTTTGGTACAGATGTCCTAGGCCATTATTAGATTTGTTGTTTTAAAAAAAATTTTATTAATTTTTAAACAGACAACATTTCTGATATCTCAAGACATCCTTCAAAAAAAAGTGTTTTCTTGACTGCTATCCTTCCAAAAAGATCATTCTTGATTAAGTGTATATATATATGTATATGTGTGTGTGTGTGTGTGTGTGTGTGTGTGTGTGTAGCATTTGTTTGGTATTTGAGCTACTCACTGTCCTCTTCGGTCCTCTGTTCCACTGGCAAAGTCCGCACTTTGACTTTCTCAGGTGGTGCCAAAGGTCGTCGTGGGGTCATGAGGCTGACGGCAGCTGTGCTGAGGAAACGATTAGCTCGCCCCAGAGTGGGAGAACTCAGCCAGCTTGGTCTGGCCAAAGCACCACCCACTGCTGCTGCACCCGGAGGCCTCTGAACAAACAAAAGGCATTAAAAAAATAGAGCTGACCTTTCTCTGTTAATAACAACAACGAACAAAAACAATAAGGGGACAAAAGGTGTCTAAACTTTCACATAGAGCCAATTTCTGCAGCTGGTGAGGTTTTACCTGAGCCGCCCCACTCTCATCGTCTTCATCCAGTTCATCCATGGAGACAGACTGGATCTCTGCAGGGTCAATGATGATGTTGGCTTTGGCTGCCAGTTCATCTGCATTGAATAACATATTTGTTCAACAATCCTTTTGTTCCCTCTAATGAATCAGCCATGACGACCGTGAATCAAACAGCAAGTTCAGCGTATTACATCCACATAAAATTTCTACATTCTACACAAATAGCGTGCTCTAAATACACTAAATACATGTAGATATTAGGAAGATGCTCTGATTTGGAGTAACTTTAACAAAAGTATTTCTGCAGGCAAAGGTCAATTATTTAGTGTAAACTACCCAAAAGTTTCTTGGCTCTTTTCCTTTCTAAAAGAATATCAAGCTTCTTGAGTCAACTTGGTGTCACAATAAAGCTTCCAGATGCTGTTGCTCAAGTGTAAATGGAGAACACACTAAATACTTGCCACTGCAGCCTATGAGAGCTATCTTTTCTGACAGCATGGCGGAAAAGAATCTGAGACTTCTGATAATATTTAATGGGAAGGACTATGGTAGCCTAGCGGTTAAAGTACTGGATTCTGGATCAGAAGGTCCAGGGTTCAAAGCCCACCTCTGCCATGCTGCATAGTTGAGTCCTTGAGCAAGACCCACAATTGCTTGTAATGAGTTGTACGTCGCTCTGGATAAGGGCATCTGCTAAATGCTGTAAATGTAATGCAGTGCTCTCCAGCACTAAATATACACAGAGTGATATAGAGAATAGGCCTGAACACATATACATTCATATCATCATTTCTCTATTTCCTACATTCATTTTTTTCTATGTACATTGCTCACCTTAGGTAGCACTGTGAAACTGCATGCACTGCAATATAAAGTTTCAGCAAGTCACACCCTAGGTCACTACACTCTGTAATGCATTCTAATACACAGGAGTGGGTGATGGGCAAAAATATATGATAACACTTAGTATTTACTAGTCCAATCCCTGGGTGGAGCGGACTGGGTCCTTTTTGTGTGGAGTCTGTAGGTCTTCCTTGTTTCTGTGTGGGTTTACTCCGGGTACTCCGGTTTCCTCCTACAGTCCAAACTGATTACACTAAATTGGCACTAACTTGTTATATGTGTGTACATATAACTAGTCCTGATGTAACCTTGTGTGTGTCGCTGAAATGGCCACTAATGCTGATAGCATCCCTGTCAGATTGCAGGTTTTACAGATTTGAATTGACCCGCTGAGTCACAACAGCGTGTAGACCATCAAGCAGCAAGCTAAATGCTAAAACCAGGAGAAAACCGCAGTGTGGCTGAATTGTTAATTAATTAACAGTTTTGTACAGAGACATTAACTGAATATGTATGGCTGTGTTTGTACCGCGGTCGACGTGCCCAAGTACACACTAAATGTGAATCATATATATGAATCAGTCATACAGTATGAGACTGATCGGTCAATCACCAGCCACAGCCTCAGAATGAAGGAAATTTGATTCTGGTCACCAGCCGCATGACCGGTACATCTATAATATTCACTATCAAGTTCATTTACTTCTAACCCCTTATGAAACATTAGTGGGTTTTATAAAATATGAAATATTACCATTAAAATATGCAAAAACTTTGCATATTATAGAAGCAGCACAACAACTGGAGTGAAACGTCGAGTGTTTGAAAAACAATATAGCTGTTGACTAAAGTGGAAGACTACTAAACATTAGCATAGTCAGATACTTTTAATGATTTTTTTAATGTTTTAATGTTTAACACTACCATCTACACAGCATCCCTAATGCCACCACATTTTTAATTTATGGAATTTCATTGGCTACAGCAGCGGAATTACTTAATTCAACTAAGCCCCCTAAAATATCTCCTCATTGCCTTCGTGCCAAGTCATCTCCACTTCTGCATAATATCCATTCAAATCACTTTATCTTTTAAACAGAAGGCTGTGATTTGCAACCCTGAGGGGAAACTCCAGTAGGTGGGTGGCATGAGAAATGCTGTTTCATTAATTTTATCGGCTGGACCATGCAAAATCTTCCGTGCAACTCAGTAAGTGACCTCTAAAAGAGAGGCGCAACACCACGTGGCAATAATTATTTATGAGTGGGCATAAGTGCCATAAATTGAGCATGGACCTTTTTCCTTAATTATATGTCAGGTCCATTGGCCAACAAAAGCAAGGATTTGTGTGGCTCGGTCAATAAATTCAGCCACAAGTGAAAACGCATATGGTCTGCCAAGCTCATCTGGCAAGTGATAAGAACAGATGCTGGGTTGGTCCACCAGTCTTAAGTTTGTCACTACTCCATTAAAATCCTGTTAATTGCACATTTTTTAACCTAATTTTACTGCTTGCTCCTATTTGACCTTCAAGAAAAACTTCCAATACAAAATCGATTTTGAAACATTCGAACATCTTTTTGCAGTCCAGCTACAACACTCGCTCAGTTCCTTTTTTATTACACCATTATTTTTATTACACTATAAGATGCAAGTGCATTTTTGCAATAATTTTAAACTCTTTTTGATTTGCGTTACTCCATCATTTAATAGAACTTTTCAATAGAACAATTGAATTTTACTAGTTTCACTACAGTTTATGTAAAAATTGTTTTGTATTGTTTACCCATAAAAAAGAAATCAAAGAGTGAAGACAAGAATTATGAATTAAATCAACTTGTTACACCCCTAGTAAGGGTTTCCCCATCAATCAACTGATTTAACTTTACCTGATTTGTATTTTCAGTGAACACTGCGCATTTAAATGCTGGACATTTAAAACCCTGAATACCTTGTTGTTGACAAATAAAATTACACTGAACCAACCATGATCATTGTTCTCATTATCCATGTTATTTTATAAATATATAAAACTGTAATTGGCTCAAATTTTGTTGGTAAAACAGACAGCCCAAACGTGCTTACCATGTATGTTCCCTATAAGCTAACAGTGCTCTGTATAATATTTAGGAAATGTTGGAGACAGCCCATACGAAAAGGATCAAGCAGCAAAATGTGATTAACTAATTTAACTAATTATTTTCATTTAAATTTCATAAGGACACTCCTATTTAAACCATTAGTCACCGGAAATTATATCATTTTGCACGCTCTCCATTCTAAAACAATGTGTTGCTTGATTGAAACTTGACATCATGTGCAAGCCCTGGTTAAAACCTCTACCTTTCAAGCTCCACCCACCCCACCCCACCCCAATATAGCTATATTCGACCATCTTTATTCCACTTAGCTGCAGAAAATGTAATTCATGTGTTAATTTCCACTTGCTTAGTGTATGGTCACTCTCTTCCTGCAAGCATTAGCGCTTGATACCATCTAAGTTTCAAACAGTCCAGAATTTCACTGCCCCTCTTCTCCCTGACACTCTGTCACATCTATTTAACACATTACATCAGTTCTCGTAAACCTCCACTGGCATCCTATAATATTTCACATCCAGTTAAAAGACTTTTCTGCTGACATAGAAAGAGGCCAATAATCTTGATCCTTCGTCTCGATGCTTGTTCAAACCCACAAGCAATATGCACACCAAGATCTTCTACAGCTAGGCCACTCATTACTCCCTTTTTTAACTGCTGATGATTCCAATAATTGTGGTTCCTTCATACTTGCTTCATGCCTCTGCAACTACCTTTACAAATTCAAAATTCAGAAAATGGACTCCCTCTAATCCCGATTCTCACGTCATTCCCTTGTCTGCGTCATTATTCATGTTTTCTGTCGTTTGTTTTGTCTGGTGCTAGAGGTTACATGCACGACCTAATTGTGAAAGCTTTTCGGTCCTTAAAAAGCACAATAGAAATGTCATGTTATTATTTTTTACTATTATTAGTTTAATATATGCAGTTTTATGCAAATATCATTAGATTAGAAATACCATCGTTATAGCAACAGTGTAACGACCGTATATAATACTTTATCCATCTCTTTACTCGAACACAGGAAATGATAATAAAACAAAGAAAATCTGAAAAAAAACAGCTTATACAGGCTAAAGTGACATGTATTTAATGTGATCTGAATAACATCTGGCAGCTGCCAAGTACATCCAATACTTAAGACTATTTGGCCTTTTTCTAATGTTATCAGCCACAAAACCACCTTGTCAGAAGTGGAACTGAGTGAAAAGGCTAACAAACATCAGTTAAAAAGTGTATTATAGAGTGATAAATTAAGTTGTGCGTCCAATCACGGACAACATTGTATGATCATTGCCATACATGTCACAGCATTGCAAAAACAACAAATCTAATGGTGACCGAATGCTGTTGCACAACACTGTATAGAAAAAGCCATTTTAGCTCTTAGCTAACGTTGATAGTACACAAATAGCTCCTAATGTGTTTTTAAGTATTCTTCATTGTCATATTGTGGGCTAATAATTTAACAGCAAGCCAAAACAAACTGTGTTAACAAACTGCTTTGGGAGGCTGTCTAATGCAGTTCAGAAGTGCTTAAATAAACCAAAAGTACTAAAAATTTTGGATGTTACACCAAGTTAGCTAGCACAAAACTGAATGTATGTTTTTAGAATGTGGGGGGAAACCAGAGCACCCTGAGTAAACCCATGCGGATAAATTGGAGAAAAAGCCAAGCTAAAATGCCACTAACTACGATATCATTAAAGATACCCCAAGACTCAAACGTGGAATTCCCGACACTACGAAGGCTTTGAGGGAGATGATTAAGAATGCAAAAAGCTTATCAAGCAAAAAAAGCCAGGTCACAACAGGAAAATCTGCACAGCACTTATTTTCGAATCAATAACCTCAAGCAGCGAGCAGGCACAAAGTACACGTTTTTGATTTCCTCCATCTCTCTCAGGCCAATAGAGATGAGCCATATCTACTGTAACGAACAACAACAAATATTATAACCATTCAATCAAAGCTCTTCTTCTGTAGTTGTTTATTTCCTGGACACACAATAGAAACAATTGACAACAATCAACAGTATCTGAAAGCGCTCGATTATGATCCATCGGCAGCATATTAGCCAACGGGAGAGTCTAATTTTTACTACAGATCCCAGGGAGGTGTCATGTTCAAGCAATCAAGGTTTAATTAAGCAAAGAACTCAAGACATGAAAACCGAGATAACTGATGTGGCTGCTTAAAAAGCCTGTATAGAAAAAAGACACTGGTTTTTGATGAAAGGACATGACAGTATTAAAGAGACCAGCAGGGAACCAAAATGGTTTAGGAACAGACAACAAACTCATGTATCACAGGCAAAATTCAACCAACTAGCTCATTCCATTTAATGTGTATGAACATGAAATGCATCACCACATCTATGTCTCTGCACAACAGAAACAATAATCAGCTGGTTGAATTAAACACCAAGTCTTGCTTTATTACACGCTTACGTTGCCTCAACATGCTGGCTTCACCCACATAAACTTCTTACATTTACATTTATGGCATTTAGCAGATGCCCTTATCATACAGTCTTACTATTCAAGCAATGGTGAATTAAGGGCCTTGCTCAGGGGCCTAACTGTGGTAGCTTCGTAGAGGTGGGATTTGAACCCTGGACCTGCTGGCTCACCACCAGGTTCTCATAAAGTGGGCTAGTTCCACCCAAACGCACGCTCTTTCCATTCTAAAAAATTCTAGTAATTCCTAAAGGGAAAGCATAGATTTACAGAGCTAACCACTGACGTTAACATGAAACATAACCCAAATTACCAGCGTATACAACTAGAAATTATATATCACCATTTAGGATGCACTAGAACTTGTAAGCGGAGTACCTCTTAGTGGTAAAACAGACTCTGAAATGGAAGAACATTTTTAAAACTATAACATAAAGAGAGCCTGTGTATATAACCAGTCTATTAGATTAAGAAACAGGTTTACTTTTGTTGTACGCGCAGCCATCCAGTCCTGTCTGTTGTATAGTTTCTTGTTTGTTAGCTTGGACTTTAATTCTGTTGATGTGTTTAGAGACTTTTTCGGGGCAAGTTACTTGTGTTTGTGTGGATGAGGTACCTCTACTTACATTGTAATTAGCTGTAAATAGGCTTGCATAAGTTTATGCCCCTGTCCTATTGTAAGTAGTACTCCTTTGTTTGTTGCTCTACTACCTGTATATGCTCTCTATTCTACAACTATATAAACTGGTTCTTATTCACTCATCATTCTGTGTTGTTCTTAACACTGTCTGTATCATCCCAAGTGGCCTGGGTCCTTCCTGTGTCCCTGTGGGTTTACTCCAGGTCCTCCGGTTTCCTCCCACTTTACTCTATAGTGGCACAGTCTGAGTGTTTATATATGTTTTCAAAAGTTTCTATGTAACCTTGTGCATCGATGTAATTTTGATGAAACAACCACATACATACACATTACATATTGTTTGCACAGAATTTTTGTGGAAATAATCTATACTGACATTACAGTAGCATAAAAACAATATGCGACTAGGGTAAAATCCAGTTAACGCCCATTTGGAGAAACACTGAACACAATTAGGATTGTTAAACAAAGCATACCTGTATTTGGCATGATGACACAGGGAAAATAGCTAGCCTACCACCACAGTGACCTGGGATCGGGACAGGTAGGGAGTGTCATGACCCATGTGGCCAACATATGAACTGTGTTTGCCACTGTGTTATCCCCATAATTAAGGTAATTAAGTATAAATTGCATTGTAAAGTAGTCTATATTGTTAACTTTTCTTTCCACCAAGACGCAGCCTGCATTCTGCTTCAAGAGCTACCTAGATCATCAGGATAACCCATTACGAGAGGAGTAGTACTGCCATACATTTTTGCGTGTGTAAATTGAGAGACGAATTTTTGTCCACTGATGCAGCTAACAAAAGAGGTGGAAAACGGAACCTTAGTAAGAGGGTTAGACTGCCCACAATCTAGAGGGGCATATACTTAAGTGAATAGGACGCACATGCGTTTTCACGTATTATGTCCACACACACACAATCGCGCATGACACCAATCATCAACACCTCCTGTTTTGTTTGAATCCCCTGAAAGCCAGTCATTATCACTTAAGCTGACTGAGAGCTAACAGACTGCCATATTGGCTTAAGTGCCTGGATGCCTGCTGACGATTTGTTTCCTAGCTGACATCAAACTGCACATTTTATTTGAAAATAATTTTACTTACCATTTGCTACATAATTTACTACATTAGTTATGAGTAATCATCTAATGTGTATTAAGTAAAGTATATTTGGTATTATTATGTTTACATGCATTTTATTTACATGTATGCACCACTTAGCAACCATTTATGGACATTCACATTAATTATAGAAGATTCTGTAATGCAAGTTTAGTAGCCCTTAACATATGACGAACCTAACGATTATGTTGGAAAGAAACCAAGCATAAAGGCAAGCACTGATAGACAATATTACAAACAACATGGAGATCAAGTGGATGATGCAGAGACTCAACGAGTGAATGTGAGCCAGTGTATATGGTTATAGGTTAGAGAGAATATACAGGTAGTCGAAGGAGGCAAAAAAGTACTACTTGCAGTAGGACAGGCACAAAAGCTTAGGGACCCCCATCAAGACATCGAACCACTCACATAGCACAACAAAGACAGGTATGTGTCTGATTACCTGAGGAAGTGATAGCACCAAGATCCACTCAGGGAAAAAAAGACAAGCTCCGAGAGGAAGTGTGATATTCTGGGTAATGTTCTGCTGGAAGTCCAGAGCATTCATGTGAATGCTACCGGACACTACGTAATGTTGACATAAACATTGTTCTGGATCAGGTGGATTTAATGCTTAGCTGATCAATGTATATTTTAGAGCTCACATTCTTTATTTTTTCATTAGGAAATTTTTACGTAACCAAATCAAAGTTTACTTTGTTTGTTATGCTTACCTTGCCTGCATAACAATTTCTAAGGTTTTATTTGCAAGTCACATTACAAATGTTTTAATACATTGGCCCTACCTACAGAGAAATCAATATCCATTTACATTTTACCCTTCTGAAAATGGCTGGTGCGCATCTCATCCCCATAAGGTTTCAGGTTTTACATATCAAACCGGTCACAAATCAAAGCAGTGCAGCCTCCCCCTTGCCCCTTCAATGGGTTTAATGATCGAGCTGAGGGTTCATACGACAGACTTGCTCTCTATTTGCAAATGAATCTAATGCTGTCAAATGCTTTGCCACACTGCTTTGCTGAGAAACAGAAGGTAATCGATACCGAAAGTGGAAAAAGTGTTTCTGAAGTTTCAGGGGAAGATAAATGTAACGCGTGTTTCAAAGTGCTTAATCCTGTTATTGGTGCTCACATGGATCTGAAAAGCAGAGCAAAAGCGGAAGCCTCAAAACAACCCATTACAGTTTAATAGAAAAAGGTGATTCAAAGAGAGCAAAAACACAAAAGGAAGAAATCCTGATTATAAGAGAGACTGGCAGTTCAAAAGGGATAAGGATAAAACTTAAACTTTTTACATTTTAACCTCAACTGATCAGGATCACAGGTGGCTTCAAGTGGGGCACCACTGGATGATTCCCCAGATGGACTCTCATGGAATGGCCATTCATGCATGTATGATGCCCGAGGCACCACCAAGGCTGCCAGTATACAGTACACACAGTTGAATTCTGTCTTGTTGCTCTTTGGAATTTGTCAGCCAGTCTCTACCATGTCCATCGAAAGCAAAGGATAATCGTAAAGCCACCACTGCTGCGATCAGATCTGATACTACTAGTGTGTAGTACTGAATTCATACAAGGACCATATGCATTACATTACTGTATGCATCACAACTCAAGTAAAACTACAGGTACGTGCCATTTAACTCCAATCCAAATCAACATCAGTTCATTTTAATGTATTTTAAAAAAACACAGCTAAAATGATAATAAAATAACAAAATGATTTCAACATTCTGGTTTTAAACAGCTGGTCAACAGGCAGACCTCAATAGTTAATCAACGATGCAGATCCAAAAGTAGAGGCAGGAGTTAGAGGTCAAGAGCAGTAACCCTTGTGCTTATGTGTAACTATCCTTTTAGCCCTGTGCTCGCTTGCACATTAGCTCACATTTGGACTATTGACTGTAGACTTTCGGTTCATGTGTTTAGAGACCATTTTGTGCTATTTAATCAGGTTTGTGTGTGACTTTCCACTACTTATTTGTAACAAGCTGTAAATTGCATTCAGAAGTGCGTATGTCCTACTGTAAGTGGTATTCTCTAGCCTTCTCTCTTACCTATAACTACATAAACTGGTTGAGTCTCTGATTCATCTTCCATCAAATAATCAACATGGTGTCAAGTCCATCCTCGTAAGTTTTTCGGCTTTCCTCTACACAGTGTCAGAACAGTACACTATTGGATTTTCTATAATTATTGCCAATTTCCATAAATAAAAGATGTAGTCATATAGCTGTGTAGATGGTACTGTCTACAGCAATAGCTTTGATACACCGACATAGTTTGCCCATAGTTTTCTTGCACAAATACCCTTCATATTTATATCACTCTAGTCTAAAAAGACTATGTGACTATGGTAATGCTGGTGGACATTTTTCATGCCACTTCAGGTGCTACAGGTACCTGAACATTGCGGTGGCATCGTATGATATTCTACCAACTTTTAACAGTTCCACACAGTTCCAAGTTGTTAAGGTGACAATGCGAGCGAGCAATATCCCAACGACACAGCAGGTCATTAGTGCTGCACCACCTGGGCAACCCCAGAAACGAATGAAAGTTATATTAAAGCCATAAAACTTTATAATCTACATTAATAGCTGCAATAACACTGCAGATCTGCTAATATTGTTACTGCTGGGTTGAGAATAGTTATGTGGCCAGTATATAATCCTGACAAATGATTAGATATCAATATCGCCCCGATTTTAGCAAAAAAAATAACCATTTCAGTTCCACTCTGTGTTGAGTTTAGCATGGGCTATGCACATAGTGTCCAGCGACTGTCCTTAATTCACCCCCAATGGGCGACAGCGGACATGAATTCCCAAATCCTGCAATAAAGCAGCAGCTCCTGTAGCTCAAAGGCAAGTGCTGGAAATAAACACTGCAATGTGAAGGGCAGGTGGTACTAACCTTAAAATGGAAAGATTTGCACAATGAATCCATAAAAATCAAGCAAGTGACACTATGTTTTCTAGAAGGATCATTCTACCAATAAACAATAGTTTTTTTAGTGAATAGTGTTTTTGTAAATTGCTGGTGGGTTGGTTCAAAAAAGAACAACAACAAACCTATTTATGACCACCAATGACCCTTTGACAAATTAAGCTTCATCTCCCCCTGGTGGTTTTTCAAACAATACACCTGCGGGAAGAGAGACTCATCACACTGACTACAAATTACAAACACTTAAAAATCTGATGAAGGGCAGATTATCAAGGTTTGTCAATGTTTACATGATATTTGGGTAATCAGGTAATGGATAACATGCCAGTTTACATGAGTAATAATTGGATTTCTCATTTGAAACCAGAAATTAATCTGTCAGAAGGATGTGTATACTGCGTTCCCGAATGCGTTTGGTAGCAATTTAACTGTGTTTGATTCCATACTGATCCAGGACTGCCAGATCGAGCGAGAAAATAAGACACTATGTATATAAAGGGATTTTAGGGGAAGACTAAAGCAAAAGTATTTTAGACTAAGCAGACTTGGCAACCACATCGGATGACGTTTGTGTGCTAGCACTGACTGCGAATACCAGCCAACAGGATACATAGGCGGAGAAATCCAATTACTTTTATCAGAATTCATACTCATTTATCTTTATATTGATCTGATTTATCTCTTAAACTGTTCTGGGAAATCTGAGTATGCTGTTTACATGTCCACATATAGTCAGATATCTGCAGAAATCTGATTATGATTGGATTATTAAGTCCAGGTATATACACTCATTTTGGCTCTGTGGTAACTATACCTGTCTTGTTTGTTTATTTTTTCCTTCTAAAAGTGCTAACGTATGAAAAAGTATTTTTCTTTAACAAATTGAGAATAAGAACTTTTTTAGTACTAAATAGTAATTTGTATTTTGCTCCCACAGCCCTAGGCTGAAGAAAGTAATTTTACAGCCTGTTTGACTCACCTTTATAAATGCCACCAATAATTTCAGAACTTTAAGTTTCATTATTTTGGAGAAAAATAAAGTATATGTTACAAACCTTTGAGCGTTTTCTTTAAATGAGACAGCAGGCCGCCGAGTCGCTGCAGATCAAAGTAGTCCACCTTTCCGTTGTAAAATAGCTGAGGAGGAACGTAGGCTTCTGGCAGGGAAAAATCGAATAAAATACAATAGAAACTTTTTGTCATTATATCTGTATATAACAAAATTTAGTGTGACACTGTCCAAGAAGAAATGAAAAAGGAACAACACTATATAGTATAGTTTAGGTAAATATTTACATAGGAACAGTGCACTTAATGAGATGGGGGGGGGTCTGTAAAATTCTAGTATAGGTTATAAATAATGATTATAATTGAATAGATTATAAATTATGATTATATGTGTAAAGTGACTGTGCATAGGTTGGCAACGTGTGTGCAACGTACAACATGACATTTGCTACTAAAGGAGATTTTACCAGTAAGTAACAGGGCTGTTGCAATTATTGCATAATAGTTTTTTCTACAATAATCTCAGTTAATTGAAATAATCACAATTATGTAGGACTACAGTATTATTCCTTAGATTTCTGCAGAATGTCAATTGGGTGTACTGGATAGGATTGAATAAAAGAAAGCAGTAAATGCATTATTTTCAAAAGTAATAGCTGTGCAGAGTAATGTTATATATATATATATATACACACACACACACACACACACACACACACACACACACACACACACACA
>JAUZST010057839.1:0-23679 GCA_034779995.1 Parotocinclus haroldoi | reverse complement strand
ATATTATTTATTTATATAGCACCATTCATACACGAGGCAATTCAAGGTGCTTTACAGAATAAAAAAAACATACAATTTAACCAAAGTTAAAAGTACAATTGAAGCAAAAACATTAACCTGAGGAAAGTTTAAAAAAATATATAAAGCAGAGTGCAGGTGAAAACACACAGGTGTCGTATGCACATTGTCGTGGGGTTTGCAGGGCTGACAGAATCATTTTCACCCAATTAACCGAGACCGAGATCTGAGGAGAAATATTTATTTGGCTAAATTCATGAATCAAACCAACATATGAGGAACACCTCGTCCCAAAACTGGAGAAAATCAAATCCCACCCCTCTGGAATCTGAGGCCCTGTTTTAAAGGCATCTGCTAAAATCTGAGCGCATCCCACAGAAGAATGGTTAACCAATTAACTTAATTCCTACAGTCTAAAACACAAATTATATTTGACCAGCAGGTGTCATGCATTCTTTACTTTAGACACCTTCTGTACAGAATTGATCCAATTTTCCATGGTTACCGGCATAGAAAAACAGTACCGTGCCTCAGGTTATCTTGACTCCCTGATTCCAAGTGTTTTAGTTTGGTCTTGAAAACATCTACGACTTGTGAATGATAAGTATGTACTAGCTCGGCTTTGAGCAAAATAATTTAGTCTATGGATGTAGATTAAAATTGCCACGTTTTACAAGGTTCCTGCTTCACAGGTGCCAGTTTGTCTCTCCCAGAGTCCCGGAATGGTACAAATAACCTTCTCTCTGTCTTTTACAGAAAGAATCAGCCAATTCATTTTGCCCATATAAACGCTCACGGTGATTCCTTAACTTTACATATTAAAGGATTTACTACTTTGTTAGCATCAATTATTCCACAACAGCTAAAGAGAACAGTTTTTAACCTGGACTTAAACATTGTTACAGTAGAGGCCAGCCTAAAATCTTCATTGAGACTATTCCAGATTGTAGCTCCATAAAACTGAAACGCTTCTTCACCGTGTTTAGTCCTGACCTTGGGCACCAGCAGAAGACCTCGGCCTGATGTTCTCAGGGACCAAGATGGTTCATATGGGTTTTTTTGGGTGCAAACTCCAGTCTCATGTGTCTTTTACTGAGTTATTTCTGGTGGCATGACATGCTCAGTGAACTGGAGGACGGGAACGAGGCTTGAGGGCCTCTGATGTGGTCTGAATAACAGTCTGAGGACTGGAACTGATGAAGGAAGAACATCTTAGTGAGGATTAAAACTGGTACCTGAATAAACAGAAAACAGAATAAGTAGTTAGTCCACAAACAGAACACATTTGTGCAAGTGTAGCATGAGAGTCCTCAGCGTTAATAATGAGAGCAAAGCTAGAAAGGAACGAACGAGAAGGTAAAACAGCAAAGAGGGATCACATGAGACCTCAGCATCCTACCTCCTCAGCAACCAAGCTAACCTACCACTTTCTTTTCTACCATCATCTTAGTTGTTAGATGACTTCAGTGGGAGCTATTGAATATATTGAACATATTGAATCCTGCCATTCATCCATGGCATATTTTTTGACCACATTATTGAAGTGCATCCTAGACTTCACTCATGTTATCAAACTTGACATACATAGTTTGACAGTCGAAAGAATCAGGAACGCTTTGCTTCAGCACTAGGGCTTAATAGTATACTTTCACAGACATTTTTCATGCTTTTTCTGAGTTGTGATGTACAGTTCTAACCCTCAATTTCACTAACACTGGGGTCGAATGAAATCGATCATCTTAGAATGCTTTTCCCTCATGCAGAGGCGATGTCTAAATTGGGTGTAGTGGTTGGGGGTTCCCGTGGCATCGGGCAAGCAGTTGCACAGTCGCTGGCACAAAGGGGGCATCGAGTCGTTGTGATCTCCCGCAACCAGCCAGTAGCAGAGGCCACAGCACAGATGCTTCCAGGAGGTCAGTCATGGTTTCATGCTTTTTATAGTATTGTGTTTATTATTATTATTCAACTATAGTCACACCGCCCACCCAGATTTTTACTGCTGCTGCCGCCAAACGTCTGTGTTTGATAAACTGCAGGGGGGCATGTAGGCCTCGGTTGTGACGTTTCTAAAGAAGAAGATATCCAGAGTGCATTTCAAACCATCTCTAGGACCTGCGGCCCTGTGGTTTATCTAGTCAATGCAGCAGGAATCAACAGGTGAGGAACTGTGTATTTCTGCAGTAGAGGCTATACAGACAGGCACAGGTGACACACCTGCAGGGCATTCACAATGTTAGCCTGCAAGTCATAATAAAAATGTGAAATGGCAAACTATGGCATCTTCACATCTCCTCTGTATGTGTGTCTTAGAGATGCGCTGTTATTAAGGAGTAAATCTGAGGACATGGTATCTGTTCTACACACCAACCTGCTTGGCTCCATGCTGACCTGTAGGGCAGCGTTACGGAGCATGATCAGTAAGGGAGGTGCCATTGTCAACATTGGTGAGCAATTATTTGAAAAACGAAACATATGGGCTATACTTAACGCTGATCTAGGAACAGGTTAATGAATATCGAGTCTGCTGCTGGTGGTTCACTTTAACTGCAGTTCGTGTCACTGCCACCAGGTGGCATTAAGGTATTATTTTATATAAGGGTTGTTAGGGTCCTTTACCGCATTTACACTGCTCACAACAATGAGGAGATATTTCACAATGAATATGAAGCATTTGATTCCATTTGATTAAACAAGATAATCAGAAAAGCAATTGAAAAATAAAAGAAAGTTATTTACGCAAATGAGACGCAAAGTCAACAATCGTGATCGAGTAGTAAGTGATATATTTACGCGGTAAACAGAAGGATGTTAAACTGGACGAGAGTGCCCCGCATTGACTGTTCAGTAGGGCGTATGGTCACCCAAGACTGCCAGAACACACTTCTAGTGATGGGGCATGGACAGGATCAGATTATCCAGCAGTTCTTGTCAGATCCTCTTCATATTCACTTTGAAATATCTCCTACATTTGACATACCGAGCAGTGTACTTGACATACATGTATTTGTGTTTTTATTGGATTTTTTAAAGGCTTTTGTCTGGTCATTAGCTAAGCATTTATCAGACAGTAGACTGACAAGCCAAAACGTTGGCATCATCTAGTTAGTAATGGTTTTTGGGGAGATTTTTCCCCAAAAAGGAGAAATAACGTTCTCTGATAACGGTCATATGACACAGGGTTTCCCAGCAGAACATTACCCAGAGCGTCGCTCTCTGTGTGTGGTTTTAATGTTTTGGCCTGACGGTGTAAACAAAGGCCAGAGTTTCCTTTCTGTGTGTGTTGGTGTGTAGACAAAAGTTTCAGCAAACGATGTGTTGATTGAACATCCCTGCAGGCTCAGTGGTGGGTGTAAAGGGAAACGCGGGTCAGTGTGTCTATAGTGCCAGTAAAGCAGGCCTCGAGGGATTCACACGGTCCCTGGCCAAAGAGGTCGCCTCTCGAAACATTCGAGTCAATCTGGTGGCTCCAGGTAACTCCAGGCTTCTCATCTCACCATTCATGCCTTACAAAGTCTAAATAATTGATCATCTAATATAATCTAATATAATAAACACTGCATTATATTACTTCTTTATATCATTTTTCATATGTCACATATTCTCAAGCAATCTATGATAGAAAACCAGCTCTTCTGATCTCTTTGTAAAACATTTTTACTGTCTGAATATTTTCAGCTTTTTAGTTTCTGCTCACAAATTGCACAAATTCATTTATTTCTTTTCTCAAACGATTATTCTATTATTTGCACCCAAATCTTCTTATTTCAAACGTATTTCGTCCATTCAAAGTCTTTTCTTTATCTCTTATCTCAACTGGTTTATCTGAAACAATGTTTTGTCTTATATAATTTCTGCATTGCTTGAATCAGTTCTTCTCTTATTATTTCTTCAGTTCTTAAATCATTCAATCATTTATTTCAATTTAAATAATCTCTTCACAAAACAGAATCAAACGAATGTTTTTTTAACTGAGAATCATTTGTTCTAATCTGTAAATGTGTTCATTGCTTTCATCTTTTGTTTACGCATCTCAAACGTTTTCTTCCCCTCTTATCTCTACAGCATTTCTTCTCCATGCTTTTCAAAGCAATTCATTTCTCAGTTCAAGTTGTTCATTGTCATTGCTGCTGTAATCATTTCTTCATCTGTTATCTCAAATCATTTTCAATTTTATATCATTTCTTCACTGCTTAGCAAATCGTTTCTTCTCTTCTTGCTTCTTCACCATATGCCTTCTTCAATTATTTCTTCCCTTTACATAGTCTCGTCGCAAAGTAGAACGGCTCTTCTCAAATGAGTCCTTCTTTTAATTTAGAATCATTTGTTCTAATCTGTGAATTTTATTCACAAAATAGGATTTCTTTTTGCTCATCCAAACAATCCATCATTTCCTCACCTTTCATCCCAAATTATTTTTCAGAAAAAAAAAAATTCACATACATTTTTCCGCATAGTTTCCACAAATCATTTCTTTTCTGTAAAGATCTTGACATATTAGAATTTCTTTCTTATCAGATAAGTTTTTTTTTAAAGAGTTTTATGGTTAGAACCATTCATTCTAATGTTAGTTTCTTTCTTAACAGTTCCTGCATTATTTCTTTTGTTCATTTGAAGTAATTCTTTCTTTTTAATGTCGTCCTTCCTGTTGTTGTTCCTTTTCATTTTCCCTGTGAGGTTTAAAATACTAGTAATAATGTAGCCCCTGTAAGCTGGCTGTGTTTCTCACTGTGGTATATTTATGAATCAGACCTCTGTACTGCCTCTGATCCATCAGGACTCATCCGGACAGACATGACCGCAGGGTTGAATGAGGATGAGGTGAGGAGGAATATTCCAATGGGTCGATTCGGCAAACCAGAGGAAGTGGCTCATGCCGTTCTGTTCCTGCTGGAGTCCACCTACGTTACAGGACAGGTTCTTCTGGTGGATGGAGGGTTACAGCTGACCATGTAATTCCTAATTACTGCTCATGGGATTGGTGGTACAGCCACGTTTTCTTGATTCTGGCACTATTAATGAGGAGTACATTAAAGAGGATCAGCAAATAGACTTTTCAGTGTGAGTGTAATATAAAAGGAGGAAAGAGAATTTCAATTGGACTTGAAGACGATGGGAATTATTAGTTCAGTCAGTCTGAAACTACCACCGTTGCACTGTTGTGTCAACATCTCGTCGACATATCGCTTGAACCACGTAAAAATCCGTTTTCATGTTTTGAAAAGGAGAGATTTTAAATGCCATTAACCCCCTTGATTAAATCTTTGTAGTGTCACATTTTGCTCTACTTAACAGTCGTCAGGTTTTTTTTTTTTTTCGATCTATCTCCACCCGCTATGTGCACCTAAGACTTTTGGATCTTTGCTCATTTCTAATTGCAGAATTATGAGTGGCCATGGATAGCTCTCCTCGAGTCTATGAACATGACTTGTCCGCTCAAGGACATTCACCTTCCTAGCCTTAAACCACAGCATTGTTTTGGTAGGACGTTTTAGGATGTTTGTCTTGCTCGAACTAACTGGTCATCTCCAGCTTTCAAGGAGAAGGCAGCAGGGTGTACGCATGTGTACCATTTAAGGACCACGCTATGTTCTGTGAAACATGCTGTTGACTGAAATGGCTACCGACTGAACATTAATCTTAGTCAAATAGTATTTGTAGTACTTGTTTTTCCCTGTGTTGGGAAAATCCATAGCACCTAAGACACAGGGTCATAAGACGATGGTACAATGGACCTGCTACTTTTGTTTCACAGAGCCAAAATGAATTGCTAGAATTGCATTATGAGCAACACAGAAGATCAGCTAGATGAAACAGATTCAACAAAGCAATATGGACCAGTAGGGGAGAGAAAAGAAACAGGTGGGAGGACGAACAAAGCAGTACTACCTACAATAGGACAAGCACTTACACATACCATGCCATTTACAGCTTGTTACAACTTAACTTGCACAAAGAAATGGCCTCCTCTGATTGTGAATCAACAGCTTTTAATTGGCTGTTTACGGATGCAACGCCTGGAGTTAAAAAGCAGAATTTTATTTTCTGTTATAATGTTTTCTAATTATTATGCCCTCGTTCGTTAACGCTAACAGCCGTTGATTGGATAGATATTCGACCGTTTAAATAAGCTGCGTGTGTGAGTCTCCTCCAGCATATAAAGGATACGTGTGTGTCCTTGCAATGGATTGACACCATGTCGAGGGGTGGTTCTCAAATTTCACCCTGTAGTTCCTCTTAGGCCACGGCTCCCTGTGACCATGAATTGAAGTAAAAGGGTATGAAAATGACTTAATTGACTGTTTGATTGTTTTAATAGTTGTAATGATTTAGTTAAGGGTGTCTGCCAAATGTTGTAAATGGAACAAATGACCCATGAAAAGATTATTTAAAAAATTAAAGGAATTTGAACATGATTTATTCATTAATAATGTAATTTATTCTGAATAGTATGCTACCATACTTAATACAGTAGTCTGTCAAACGATAACACCTGAAGTTGTGTTACTATTGTGGCTGTATTTGGGATGCGGCCTATATGGTATATAACTCAGAAATCTGGTCTGATGATGAAGAACTATGCATGGCAGTATTCACTTCAAGTCACTTTCATTTGTTATAGCTCTTTTAACGACAAAGAGTGACGCAAAAGTAAATTCTAGAGCCCAAATGAGCGGTCAAATTAGCTAGGCCATTGCCTCCGAGACCTGGGTTTTAATCTTGGCGAAGCCTTGACCTTCCCATTAAAAAAAAAACTTCAACTTAAATGGGAACATACTTTCTTTGTGTGTAATAGGAACTCGTGTGTCATCCTTCATTCTTTTGGGAGATGTTGCGCTCGCTCCTCGTCACACGCACACAGCTGGTCTGGATTAAGAATGGACTTGAGGGTTATTTTTAGTTTATTAAGCGATTATGGGGGTCGTCTAAAAGCTGCACAATCATCGTGGTGAAAGATGAGGTCAGGGCCACTGTGTGGAGGATCTGAGTTGTGGTGTGATGTCATCGGTTACTCAGGCCTGAGTACTCCACACGCCTGTAATACATACATCCATTTGGAATGATCTCAGAACCAGTTAATGCAGAACAAGTCATTTTAAACCATTAAATTATGCAACGGAGAACGAATTGTTGCATTTTTGGTAGTGCTTTCTTTTATTTTAACCCAAGTAAAATAGACCAAAACCCACTCCCATCTCTTTGCATAGTCAAAGAACAGAAGCGGGGTGTGATTAGGTTCCCTGTTGCACTTAAAGAAGAGGGTTCTAACAAAGTCTGACCCTCACAACACATTTGTGGGAGTGCATGGTGGCACGAACAAAAGTGATTGCTGATGCTCGTGAGGCTGGAAAATGCTATAAAAACATTTTTAAACTGGTTGGACTAAGGCTTTGACCACCCATAAAAAGATAAAAACTTTTATCACGATTTCTTGGGAAATAATTAAACAACTTCATGGTGTTGTGAAAAAAATACGCTACCATACTTCATACAGCAGTCTGTCAAATGGAGGAAGTTCATGACCATTGTTACCTTCCCCAGGATTGGTTGATCACTAAAACAGCAAGGCATGTACAGTGATTGTTCCTGAGGTCACAAAGAAACCCAGGGTAACGCTCACAATGGACAATAGTACACCAATGTTCACCATATCAGTCCACCATCAGAACACCGTACAGTAATGGTGAACAATGTCGGCTGTGTGCAGTTTTCTGAACATCACATGGACAAGCCAGTTTTTTTTAATGAATGAGAACAAAATAGAACTCTTCAGTTGTTTAATTAAGAAACATTACGTCTGCAGCAAGGAAACCAGTGCATATTAAGCATAAGAACTTTATCCCATCCGTGAAACATGATGGTTTTAGTAGCATACTTTTGTTCCCGTTTTGCCACATCTGGGTCAGAATGGCTTGCCATCCTTTTTGGAATAATGAAGTTGGAATAGTGAGTTCTACCAGCAAAATCTAATCTAATATCCCAGCACATCTGTCTATGAACTGCATCTTAAGAGAATATGAGTCATGCAACAAGACGGATCTAAGCACACAATTAGTTCCATTAAGGTTTGATTAAATAAGAATAACATTTTTGGAAAGAACAAGTCAACAAGTTCTAATTTGAAAGCAATTAGAATACTTTAGAAAGACCTCAAACAAGCGGTTTAGATGAAGAAACCCACCCAACATTCCAGAGATTGAACCGTTCTATACAGAGGAACAGACTAAAATCCCAATGTGCTGGACTGTTGTGCAAATGGATTTCTTTACTTATTACTTTACTCATCACTTCTGAATTATTTGGTTACAAACAAACCTCTTCAAACTGGAAAGCACATCAGTTATAACCATGGCCCTCACCAGGAAAAAACAGAAATGAGAATAAGGAGTGACAAATCAACAGCCAGTCATATAATCAGCATTCAGGTGGAGTGAGAAGTAAAGATAATTGAAAATAACCACACTTATCCGAATTAATTGGGATTTGCCATGTGCTTCCTTTTGCTTTAGTGGCTGGCTGCATGCACTTGACTGTCATTAACTCGACAAGTTTGTGCAAAGTCTGATTATCCAATTTATCCCAACGTGATTTCAAAATATTTCAAAGTGAACCTAAATGTGTTACTGAATGCTTTCTCTGTCTTCAAGTGCCCCCATAAATGCTCCATATGGTTTGAGACAGGTGACAATGGAGGACAGGCCGTGACATTCACGACGTCTTGATCTTGGAGTGTTTCAAATTGGAAGTCCACATGAATTCCTGAACCCAGAGCATTGCACAGAGAATCCACCTAGTGACTGAGTATTCTTAACACTGTGCATCCTGACTTCACCATACAATAAAACAGGACTCATGGAATAAGGTGACTATGATCTAGTTCTATTTCTGACAGGGAACAGGGGTTAGCATGGTCTTAGTGTGTGCCACAATAGAACTTCCGTTGGCTTGGACCAGTTGGAATGTCCATGCTTACTTCTGTGCATAAATGAGCCATGGGTCCCACCCAAGACCGTCACCAGTGCATCGTTTGTCCTGGACCTCTGTTGGTAAGTACTCAATGATGTAGCTGTTTCGTACTGATTTCAGTGGTGGTATTTTGGCTCATGTACAATATGTTAGATACTGTTGGATTAGATTGTTGTTTTCTCCTTTTTTTAGCATTGTTATAGCATTGTTCAAGCATACATAATTGTTCTCCGTTTATCAGAATGCAACTGGAAAATATAGGACATTTGTGTCCAATATATAAAAAAAAAAAAAGATATCGGTAAACATATAACCACAAAGCCTCATCAGATCCACAGCCTCCCAATTCTCCCCCTGCCATCTTGTTGAAACTGAAGATGTGTTTACCAGAGAGACGCATATTAAAACAGACCTTGTACCTTGAGACTTTTTTTTTTTATTTAGGTTATTCATAAACCAAAATAGAGTCAAAAACATTCCATATACAGGCAGGCTGGCTTAGAAGTGGAAGAACACAATCTTTCAATACAAGTCTTGTATGTATTTTTGTTTAAACAAAAGTAATGAAAAAAAAAAAAAACTGAAGGCGAAATGATACTCGTACAAGTGGTGTGATTACATATTGTAGTCTTGTTTGGATACATTTTTAAAATGACTTGCAAGCTAAAAATCTGTGAAATGTATCAATCCCATTCAACTTGCTCTTAAAGCTGACGACTCTACATTATTGCAATACAAGTACCAGAGTTGCTATGTGTGTACATATATTAACATGACAGAAAGAGATAAGAGTACATAATTTGAACGGCAGTACGTAGTTACGGCGATAAAGCCATGAGGAAACCATAGCTTTAATAGTATAATTTAATGACTGGCTGTAAATGCTGCACTTCAATATTATCCTTCTTTTCTTTCTGAAGAATACAGAAATGCACATGTTTGGCTAGTGTATTGTCTTGTTTCTACACTCATTGGCCATTTTGTCAGTCTCACTTACCATAAAGAAGCACTTTGTAGTTCTATGGTTACAGACTGTAGTCCATCTGTTTCTCTATACGCTTTGCTTTCCTGCTTTTTTCTGCTCTCAAATGGACAGGACCCTCACAGATAAGGTCCTATTTGAGTCCCTGACAGTGACGTGGTGGTGGTGGTGGTGGTGGTGGTGTGCAAGTGTGTGTTGTGCTTGTAAGTGGATCAGACACAGCAGGGCTGCTAGTCTAGTCCACCTAGTCCAGCATCCTATGAGTACTGATAAATTAGAGGACGACTAACACAAACTGTGCAAAGAATGAGCTACTGTCTCTGACGTTACATCTATAAGGCGGACCGATAGTAGATGTGTCTCACGTGAACGCGCTTTAAAATTCCAGCAGCACTGCTATCTCTGATCCAGTCTTACCAGCACCACATCAGTGTCACTGTAGCAGTGGGTACACAGTACCCACTGTGGGGGTTCCTGTCCAATAGAGAACAGAGTTAAGGGGACTAACAAAGTATGTAAAGAAACAGCTGGACTACAGTCTGCAGTGCTTAGACAATGAGCGTAGAACCACGGAGGTGTACCTAATAAAGTGGCCAGCGAGACAATGTATGGGTGTGTTCCTGCTGTTCCAAATTGCACAGAAACATGCTTTTGCATTATATTAGCCAACACATAATTAGTGTTGCTAGGTTCTATAGTGTAACTCTGTGACACCACCTAATCTCGTAATAACAGCCCATGCCCTCCATGTTCTATTCAACAAGCCCTGTCCTTAGCAATTCTCACACTTATTCTTATTCCTTCCCTCAAGCCTAACACTTCCCTCGTGCACTAACACAGAGCAAGTCTGTCATTCTGATTCAGTCACTCTCGACCTCTTAAAGCACGTTAACACTTCCGCATGACCAAACATAAAATAAGGAAAAACAATAAGGCCCGGCCTTGTGCAATACCTACTTAATGGCACCTTGTAGATCTGGACTGAGTGAAATGCAGCGCGATTGATCGAACTACGCTGCTCACAAAAATTTGATGGGATATTTCATTATGGGATATTTCATTTTGGGGTACCCCCTAATTTTTGTGAGCAGTATAATTCCAAATCTATGTGGTTCACACAGAAAAAAAAGGGACAGAAATCCCACACCTTTCAGACTCGTTCAACTTTAAAAGTGCCCCCAGAAGTATCTAAACCAAGCCCGTCCCCTTCACCACGATATTACCCATAAATATTTCTGCTACAAAATACAACAGATCTCCAGCACCTCGAATAGCGACTAAGACACAGAGTGCCAGCAAAGTAACACATGCAGAACTAGATGCTACTTCTTGTTTTAAAATGAGAAACCGTTTTAATGTTAAAGCGTTTCGTGTTAATACTCTCAGAACACTTGTGAAATAATCGGGCTACGGCACAGCAAGGTGATGACGGTACCTCCTCTCATAGATCAACTTGATTCATAGATCAATTGGTTGTGTATGTGAGAGAAACTGGATGAAGTCGCTTTGCTGCCCATCACACCCTTCCCTCCCTCCCCCCTTTCTTCGCCTGTGGACCAGAATGAAATCACTCATGGTGAAGTAAAATCTCTAAGAAAATAATGCTTTACATGGTTCTTCAGATTCTTCATCAGCTGATCGCAGCGCAGTTGATGGGTTAAGGCTCCACCGGTAAGGCAGTGGTTGTGTTAAGTTGGGGGGGAAAATGGCACTGGAGTAAAATGAGTCAGGGTTCATAGGTACGGTCTATGGCCATAGGTAAGGTAAGCGCCTACAGGTCATCGCTCTCCACCAGGGCACCAGGGGGCAGGGGGCTGGATTCTGGGAAGAAGGCTGCCTTTACGTCCAGGCCACGCTCAGTCAGAGCAGCATAGCGGCTTGTTGAAGGACGCACCTTTTTGGGCTTTGGGGTCTGTGACTGATGGTAGGGGGCTATGGAAAGAAGACGATATGCTTTTAGACGACTTTAGTAACAAATGTATTAGGATTCACATTTTAAGCATAACTTGTATGTTACTCAAAATGCACAGTGTAGACGCTATTTGTCAGTTTCATTTAGTTCAAAGCTAATTTTGTGGCGTTTTTAAGTGAGTGTAGAATCTCCTTAATACTAGTGGAACTTTATTTCGCGCCACTACGCGTTTTAAATAAATTGTTAATACTATAACATGTACAATACAGGCATGTCTACCACATTAGGTTCTTTGAAACATAACGTTAACAGAAATGGACATTGACCAGGCAATAAAAATTGCTAATAAAACATAGTATTTTATGCTCCTGTAATGTAAATATAAAGGGAATTCTCCCAAGAAAACTGCATGCAAACGATGTAAACGCATCAGATCTAGAGATAAAAACTAGTGGGCCCCAACCATCTACACAGCAACTAATGTCAACTCATTTTTAATTGACTTTATTTTTAATAGGACATTATGATGGACCTTATACTTTTGTTTGACTAAAGCAAAAAGTGCGTTGATAGACAGTGTTACTAACAACACGGATGATCACTCAGGTGGGCGAGAGAGAGGGGGTCAAATAAAGGAGAACTATTGACAATCAGGACCGTCGCATACACTTACGAATACCATTTGTAGCTTGTTACAAATGAGTAGAGGAAAGTCATCGACACACGTGAGTAACTAGCTCATAAAAGTCTCTTCGAACAGTCAGACCAGTCTGTAGTCCAAATGATTAGGAATGGTCGCTGTTGTGGTAGCAGTGGAAAAAAAAAAAATCCTTGCACATGCAGTGCTGTGCTATAGTCTTGAGGCTTAATTGCTTAATTGTTTAAGTTTTTTGTGTTCATTTTGCAATTCGGATTTTGGCACAGCATTGTATGTGTCAGGCAAACCCAATTAGGTGCATTTTAATTAGGGGTTATAATAATACAAATCATGGAAAAGTTAAATGCGTTGTATAGGTGTGATCAGCTTACTGTGTATATCAAGCCGTGCTGTGGTAGAGACGATGCCAGCTTCGTTCTTGGCAGAGACGGTGTACCAGCCTGCATCTTCCTTCATAGCTGGCTGGATGATCATGCACAGATAGCCAAAGTTGTCCTGATGCATACTGTGAAGCCCATAATACAGGTCAGAACAGATCCTTTCACATTGCATACTGACACTTCTTCAAGCATTTGTAGGTATTCGTTTGGCATCATATGTAAATGCTACAATGCCCCATTTCAGGTTGGTTTGTATGTTTGTTTAACGTCGCAGAGGCATCACCGGCTATTCACGACCGCAGCACGGTTACATCGATACTAGCCAAGACGCACACTAGGCCATTTATATTTAAAAAATTAACCTAATGCAGGTCTTTGGAATGTGGGAGGAAATCAGAGTACCCAGAGTAAAATCACACGGACAAGGGGAGCACATGCAAACTCCACACAGTCCAAGGTCAGGATGGAACCATTGATCTCGGGAGCCGAGGTGCTAACCGTTTGCCCTATTTGAGATCGAGATAAAAACAAAACAATAATGCCAACATATTGTAAATACCCAGTGGTGGCTGTAACCTAACTCCAAAACCTAGTCCATGTCTTTATCATGTAATCATTTGTATTTGTTGCAAATAATAATCCCAAGTTTTCTTGTTATTAATATCTGGCTACTGCCAAACCTCATGACTCATGCAGCCAATTCATGGGTTTTTCCAAAGTATTTTTCTATTGTGACACTTGCAGAATTTCGTGGCTCCAGAGAGCTGAGAGGGGCGGGGTGAGACAAAATTCTTTACAAGTTGTGGCTCCGAATTGTCAAAACTAGACAATGGTATGCTGAAAAACCATAAAGTAGGACCTAAATCCAAACGAAATAAGTGAACAGTGCTTTGCAAATGTGGTGTGTTACAAAATAGCTATGCGTTGACAATAGTTGTTAATGACTTCAAACGCTTATCAGCTACTGCATTAATTCACCAAGCATATCCACATATATCCACGCCCCTCACAACCAAAACTACGTTTTTACTACTTTCTTGATGTGGTCAACCACTTATGCAACAAACTCTTTCTCTGGTAGAGCACTTTACTGCTGTTCTGAAGACAGCTTAATTTAGCCAGATGCTGTAAACATGAAACTCCCTCTGAGGTGGTGCAGACATAATGTGTTTGTAGAGGGCCTTGCCGTTCTGTGCCTGAACGTGTACGCTGCTCTTTACAAGGCTTTCCTTGTCGCCGTTTGTGTATACGCGCTTTAGCAGTTTGGACAGCCTGTCAGCTCTAACCAACCGAGAGTTGCCATATTTGGAGATGACCGTGTGCAGCAGCTTTTGACCTGCTTGTGATTTAAATATACCTTCTGAGTAAGATCATGAAGCACTTTTATGAACTGTTATGAGAACATAAGTCTGTTAGATGGCTATTTAAACTCTCTGCAATTGAAGGATAAAGCGAAATCCTGAAAATAAAGCATTTTAGAAGCAAAATCTAAAATAACATTTTCTGGGGATTTTACGAGCCAGTCCAGATGTAAAAACTGTCATCTTAGTATATAGTTTTAGGCATGTTATATATGAGTTCATTTTCATGATCATTTGTTACAGATTGCTGCCTTTTGGCCAACATCCGTCGTATAAAAGTCAAACCACCCTCAACGATGTAGACTGTGAGAGTGGTGGTGTCTGTATTTTGCCTCCTAGCATAGTTTGTTCACTCATTTTTAACTTCGGGCATACGCTTCGAGGTAGAATGCTGCATGTACTCAGTGCAAATGCGCATTAGTCTATCCTACCTGGCTACATGATGCAGTGAATATGCGAATTCTTAAGGCATGATTTGGGATGTTGGTAATAATGGTAGCTCACACATCATTATAACAACAATTAAAATATAATTAAGATACACATCTCATGGTATCCTACTGGGAAGGCCAGAACATTAAACAGCTCATTGGCAGATCCTTGAAACCAGTGAGAGATGATTTTTTTTGTCCTCTGTAACCTGGTGCCTTATCACACTGTAAATGGCCATGAAGGGATGGAAGCATACGGTTGGCAACAATAATCAAAATAGGCATTCATGTTATGATTGTGCCATACCACGCTCCCTATACCACTACGCTACACTACGCTACACTAGTCTGGACTGTTAAAACAAGGCAGGTTGGGTTAATGAATTTGTTTGGCGGCACCAAATTCTAACCATCATCTGTGTCTATCAACAGAAACTGAGATTCACCAGACGAGACTATGTTTTTCCAGGCTTCAACTGCCTTGTTTGCTGAACTTGTGCCCACTGCAGCCTCAGCTTCCTGTTCTTGGTTGACAGAAGTGGAACCCGATGTGGTATTGTACTTGTGTATCTGGTCTTGTAGCCAATCAGCCTCAAGGTGCAACTGGACTTCATGTGACATTAACAAGGCGTTTCTGTCTGCTGAACTGCCAATCGCTTGATGTTTTCTCTTTATTGCACCGTTCTCTAATCTCCAGATTGCTGTGCAAGAAATTCCCAGGAGACCAGCAGTTCACCCAGGAGACCATCAGACACCATCTGGCACCAACAATCATGCCATAGTCAACATCACTAAGATCACATTTTCCAATAATGATGTTGGATATGAACCTGACCAAACGCTGCTGGTCTGTATCTGCATGGTTTTAGAAATTGCAGTGCTGTCACACGATCAGCTGACAAGATAATTACATCAATTATTAAGTGTACGATTGTTCCAATTAAAGTGGTCTGCAATGGCTCTGTGTACTGGACTGAATGATGCTCATAAGCCTATTTTTACGTCATTTTATTCAATATTTTGTTTAGATATTCATCTTTACTCCGTTTCTGTTTGAACTATTACTACAGGCTTATCTGGCTAGATAAATTTAGTTTCATTAGTTTCATTTGTTCATCTGACTTGACTTGGTCAGTGAGTGTTTCTGTTTTACTACATTTGTTAGCCATGTAAATAACCTGCACTGACATCGATAAAACTGCTATGCTCGGTCAGAGCTAACCTACCTTATTCTGTCTGTGTTGTGAGTGATGGACTCATTCTCCTTCTTCCAAAAAATCTGTGGGAACGGGACTCCAGATACACGGCACTCCAAGCGCACAGGGTAACCCTCGGCAACACTGGTGTTCTGCAGCTTCTCAATAAAGGTGGGAGCTTTGTGCATCTCTTTAGCTACAACAGAGTCAAACCAGAGGCTATACTTAGCTAATCAGTGGAAAGATTTTATTTGATGTCACACATCGTCGTCTGAGCAATTTTTCTATTAAGAATATGCATACATGTTAGAAGGAGACCTTAAAAGATAACGCACCCGCTACAATCAGCTCCAGATTGAAGGAGTTCTGTCCAGCCCTGTTGCTGGCGATGCACGTGTACACTCCCGCATCTCTGCTCGTCACCGGCTCGATGACGAGCGAATGGACTCCATTTTCTCTCACCAGCATCTTGTGGGAGGAGTCTGGCCGGATGGTCTGACCGTTCAGCTGCCAAATCAGGTCAGGTGTGGGCAGGCCACTTACCTACAGGATAGATACAGTTAAAAGTCTAAGAGCAAGAAAAAAAAACTACCTGTTGTACAGTACTGTGCAAAAGGACACCATTAGATTAGATAAACCATTGGTTTTAGCCATGGCCATATATTATTTATTTCTCAGTCTCTTTATTAGAATAGAAATCAAGCAATGCTTATATTGAAAAAAATAAAGGAAAAATCAGAATAAGGCAAGAACAACCGTAAACAGGGCAACAATCCATTAAAGGACACACACTAGGGGCACTTTATAAACACCAATTATTTTGATATCACCAATAATCTTTGGAATGTGGGAGGAAATACCGAATAATCCCATGCAGAGGACAGAGGAGGACACTAAACTACACTTCTGTGGGCTACAGTGGCAAGTATTGTGTGACCTCGTCTTACTTGAGCAATAGCTTCATGTTGCCGTGGAGACCCTTCTACAGTCCAAAGGCTAAGACGAGCTAAAGCTCATAAATATTGAATGAAGATCAGTGGAAGAGAGTATACTGAAGTGACCAGTCTAAGTCTGAAAGGCTGTACATTTGGAAGTGTGTGTCTTCTGGTTATGGATCAAGTGCTGTTGCATTGGTGCATTTGTGTTTTCCCATGGATCAGGAACATTCAAAATATTAAAGATTGTGATCTGATAAAGGACTGGTACCAAATCTGGATTGAACAATCTTCATTTCTAACTGTATTTTCTGCAGGTTTATGATGCCTCAGACATTCTGCTTGTCCGTGTTCCGGCTCTGGAAACAAAGTTAATAATCAACACCATACGATCCCACAGCATTGTAATAATTCTGTAGACTCATATTCAAGATGACAAGGAATCTGGATTATATTCCTTGACAACAGTCTGATCAACAGTCTGTGTCTGTGTGTCTGCTGAGGCATCTGGTTAAAGCAAATCCGCTTTGATTTCATGTCATGAGTTGGCCATCTTGCACTCCCTGCTCTGAGGGACATTTTTGGCCTGGAAAGTTTGGCGCTGCAGAGCTGTAGGAAACAGATGGGAATGAATACCAGCATCATTGACTGCAGCTTCTTTGTATTGGTGCATGTGTGAAAGAAAGAGGTACTTTTATAGTGTGTAAATCAATCTATGGAAATGTATAGCTTTATCATAATCATGTACTATAGTAACGAGAATAAGAAAAATGGATTCCAATAAAAGTGAGCAAGGACAAAGCAGAAACAAATGGTGCATATAAAGCCCAGAACTATAAACTCACTAAGAAATTTACTGCTCGCAGAAATTAGGGGGTTTAAAAATAAAATGAAATCACTTTCAAAAACTGCTATTTTGGATGGTATTTGGGATTGGATGATTAGATTGGAGTGGTAAAAGATGAGAAATGTTTCTAGTGTACTCCTTTTTTTACGGAGGCATTCATCAACATGGGGATTATATTTTCAGCGACAATATCGATGATTAAAGGAACTATTAGGAGGACTTTGCACCTTCAGAAGTGTGTATGCCAAAATCTAGCATTGTACTAGCTTGCTCTTGTTATTAAATATTAATTAATTAAAATAACATTGAATAAAATGTAAATGGTCTCCTTTAAACTGAAGCATTCCAGCAAATACTGCATCGCATAAGCTGCAAAAAGTTTCACATTTTTCCTCAACAACAGATTTATGGTCAAGCGGAACGAGCCACACAGTGATGTAGTCTGTGAGGCTGGTGTTGTCTGTATTTTGTCTCCTGGTGCAGTTTGTTCACCCTTTTTTTTAACTGAAATGCATAGGGAGGATTTTTTTTAAATCAGAAATTAGACAAACAAACAACTGCACTTTGTTCCATAATGAATTAGAAATCAAACGGTTCACAACCACTGAAGTACTCGTGATAGTTTCAGTAATTAATCCATGCAGGAATAACGTTGTGATGTCAGTAGTAGGTTTGGAAATAATGCATGTACTCCAAACCGCTGGCTTATCAGGCATGTTCTGAAAATGTTGCCACTTTTCTATGCCTTTAGTCTTAGAGTTGTAGTAGTCTACAGTCATGTCAAGAATATAAATAATATTTAAGGAGAGTGATTCAATTGGAATGAATAGGGCTTCAGGGTACCCAAGAAAGTCAAGCAAGTTTCAGGACCGTCTCTTAAAGAGAAGATGATAGACCACCAGTGCAGAGCTTTCTCAGGAATGGCAGAGAGCAGGTGTGAGAGCATCTGAATGCACAGTGAGACTTTTGGAGGATGACTTGGTGTCAAGAAGGGCAGCAAAGAAGCCACTTCTCTCCAAGAAAAACAACATGGACAGACTGACATTCTGCAGGAAGTATAGTGATTGGCAGAGGACTGGGGTAAAGTTATTTTCTCTGATAAAGCCCCATTCATACTGTTTGGGACATTTGGAAAAAATAATGTCTGAAGGAGAAAAGTTGAGCACTACCATGAGTCCTGTGTCATGCCAACAGTGAAGCATCCTGAGACCATTCACATGTGGGGTTGCTTCCCATCCAAATTTTTGCCTAATATCACTGATATTGAATAAGGAGTGGTATCAAAACTTTATCCAAGAGCAACTTATCCCAACGATCTAGGACCAGTATGGGGATGAACAATGCTTTTTCCAACAGGAGAACCTTTGGTCAAGCCTCAAAAGGAAGGTGGACAAACACAAACCCAGAAACTGTGATCAACTCCAAGCACTGATTAGGCAAGAATGGGTTAGCATCAAGATTTTTGCCAAAAGTTGATAGTTAAGTCTTTACTTAAACTAGATGTATAATATCAATATAAAATTAGAAAACGTATGGAATTAATATAATTGTACTTCTTTGTAGCATATAAACATCAGACAAAAGGTTCTAAAAAACTGATGCAGCAAGCTTTGTGAATTTTTTTTTTTGCAAAGCTAAATTTGTGCCATTCTCAAATCTTTTGGCCACAACTGTAAAGCAAAAGTGTGTTTCTGTGTGTGGTCTCACCTTGCAGTCCATACGACAGAGCCTGCCCTCCTGCACTATGAGGTCTCCAGGGGCCTGTAAGAAATGGGGCCGGAAGTGGCGTTCTTGAATATTCTCGTTCTCTTCCCCACCATCCCTGGACCTGGAACGAGGTCTGGTATAGAAAGAGAGTAACAGTTACAATGATGGCAAAAAAGAAATAGCTTGAACCTCATTACAAATATTGTGTATCAGTTATCTCTCAGTGGCTAGAGTGCACCAGGCTTTAGAACGAAATATATTTCTTAAGAAAGAGAATATAAAATGATCTAATAATGCGATCAATGTGTAACAGTATCCATTATCGTAAAAGAATAGACATTTTCTTTATATTACCAATAAAGTGCAACTTTGCCATCTTAGCTACTGTTATAAGCATTTTTTTTTATAATCTATGCAGTATTGTAATCCTTTAACTAAGTGTCCACACCATTAACCACTAACGACTAATCACAATTAATGGTAAACAGAGGAACATAGAAGTAAGTAGAATTCTGAATGACTCCTGACCTTTATCTGCGCTCTCTGCTTTCATATACTGTTTGTTCACGGTATATCTGTGAGCGTATGGTGTTTTTTTCTGTATTATTGCATTAAGTGTGAGAAGAAACAGCTGTGACACAATGAATGCGCATACTCAGACCCACATTCACAATTGAGTCATTTAGCACACAACCTTATACAGAGCGACTTGCAACTGATACAATCCTACAATCCAAGAAATTGTGGGTCAAGTCTTGTTTGAGATCCCAACAGTGGCAGCTTGGCAGAGTTGGGATTTGAAGCCTGGACTTTCCTGTCTATAGCCCAGTCCCTTAACTGCTAGGCTAATGCTAGGCTACCACTGTCCACACACAGTCGACATTTCTGTACAAATAAAGCTCTGGTAAATCTACAGATAAATGTACCACTACAGGTATGCGCTATATAACGACCGCATTACGTTCTGTTGACTCGAATGTGACGTTGATCCGATATGACCGTAGCCACACATTTTTTATGCTACTGTTATGCAAATATAAGAAAGTAACGATGCATTAATGTGTCAGAAATACCGCTGCAAACTTCCAAGTAGAACGCTACCATCTGTGCAGCATCCCTGATGCCATTAATTTACGGAAATTCACTATATTTTAGGAATTGCAGTAGTGTTACAACCCTGTGGAACGACGTAGCACTTAATGGATGATGGATATTTTTGTTTGACAGAAGCCACAAATGCATTTATAGGCAATACTATGAACAACACGGAAGCTCAGCCAGATGAAATCGAGACTTGGTGAATGAATTAAAAACAGTTAATATAATTATACGGTAGGTTCGAGAGAATATACAGGTACCATGGGCAAAAAGAAGTACTACCTACAATAGGACAGGTAAATACTCTTGTAAAAACCATGTACAGCTTGTTAAAAAATAAGCAGTGGAAATTCATCCACATAAACATCAGAAGCTTGCACTAAAAGTCACTGAGCACAACAACGGAGTTAGAAATGTCTCTAGTGCGAATAAATTTGACTGTATTGACTTACATTAGTCAGAATAAAAACAGGTCACTACAGTGGTGTCAAATTTAAAAAAAATAATCACAAAATATAAAGCAATCAATCTGCGATCCAGGTTGTTAAACAGGCTGACATGTTTGTCACTGGCTTTTAAATGAATTTAATATGGAGAAAAAGTGGTTGCACACATGATGTCATTAGTAAAAGTCCACATACTCAAGACAAATGTATATGCCCAGTTTTTACTGCAGTCTCTTAAAAAGAACAAACAGCTGAAACGAATGGAAAAATGAATACATCAAATCTCTGGCATTTTAAAGCTCATAGAACAACATTCTTACATGACACAATCAATATTAATGAAAGAATTGACAACAAAGCTTCTTTTTTGTAAAGAGAAAAATATGCAGGTGTCTTTAAAACTGGTAAACACCCTCATTATGACTACTAATCCCTCCAAGCCACGCTGAGGTCAGGGATGGGTCAGAGATCAAATACAAATGACTCGATCATGAACTCATAAATTATAGCGACTGGATGGAGCTTGCTATTACAGCCTGACTAGGATGATAGATATGTGTTTGATTCAAGACAGGGAGGACTGTGTTTACCTGCGGATGTGCCCAGGTGTGGATCGTTGGCTCCGCCCCCTCTGGTTGACTGCTTGCACCATCATTCTTCCAGTGCAGCTCACCCTTCCCTGAGAAAAAGCAAGACAGGGAAGATATTACTGACAGCCTATATATTGTCTTATATTGTCTTAATAACTGTAACAGACTTGGTGTACTTGTATTAACCTTTTCGTTTCTCTAGCATTATTATGTCTAGGCTATAAGATGCAATCAATGATGGTTTGCATGGGCGTGTCTCAGAGACATATATAATTATGGTCAATCTAAGTTGGTTTTGTGGGCGTGTGCGTGTCTGAACTCCTAACCTCAGAACGTATAGTGCATGCTATGACAAACTGCTCCCTTATACATGGCCTCATTCCAAATGTGAACTCAATTCATTATATTGGATACACATAAATGTCCACATTCCATCTTTGCTTTTTATTTCCCTTTTTACTTTACTTGTGTTTTTTCATGGTGGCTACATAATTAGCACATTAAGTAATTACCATCTGGGATAGCTTTTATAACCCCAAATCAGAAAAAAAAACTGGGATGGTATGAAAAACGCAAATATAAAACAGACCCAGCAATGCTTCTTACGTGTACTTTAACTTTTATTTCATTGCAGACAGTATGAACCCAGGATATTTAATGTTTTTCAGACAGGGTATGTGAACAAGAGATTATAATCATGATATGGAAAAGGCTGAGTCTTTAAGGAGCAAAGCTGGGCAGAGAATCTCCACTGGTTATCAAATGTATTGACCTTTCCTGGATGCTTTTCCTGGATTTTGTACCAAATCACCCCTTTGAAAACATTATCATTATTAAAAATATAAATATAATTATAAATCATGATTCCATTTTTTATTCATTCAAATTGTTCCATCTCAACTTTTTTGGGATGTGTTGCAGGCCTGAAATGCTGGAATGGATGTTTATTAACAAATGACACGAAGCTGACTGGACAAAACATGAAATGCATAGGGTTCATACTTTTTGCAATTAAATAAATATCAGCCTTTTATTTTATTTTTCATGCCGTCTTAACTTTTTCTGATTTGGGACTGTAAATCACTGTAAATCACAATTTATTTATAATAATACATAAGTAATTAGGAATGAACGATATTGAAAAAAAATGGTATTTGCTTTTCTTGTTGTAAGGCATGTTTTTTTTTGAAGAATGATTCATTGTTTTTTAATTTCCAACATAATTTGCAAATATTTTTGACTTATGACTGCTTTCTTTCCAAAATCAGTGGCATACATTATAATGTCAGCTAACGGCGTTAAAAAATCTTATCATAGATGATATATGTCGCACACACCCAATAGTTAATGAAAAATAGTAATATTTATTGAGCTCAGTATTTGTTGAGGTCAAATTATTGTAATATTTCTGCAGCCAGTTCCCTTCACATGTTATCCTATCAATGAAAGGAGCAGATGGAGAGCGTCGTACTTTACATAGCAACATATGCGTCATAACATAAGTCACTTATCTACTACAAAGGGCACTTATGCATGTACCTGACAAACCAGAATTTTAGTATATATGGTTTTTACTCGAATCTGCCATCATTTATAATTTCAGTGTGCATATTTGGAACTTAATGTCCCAATTTCTAAATGTAGTGTAATCAAAAGAAGGACATATATGTTTGTACCCCTTGGTTGCCAGCCATAACCGTGTAGTTGCCATCATCATCCAGAGAGGCGGCGGCTATGTGCAGAGAGCAGGTACCATCTGGCTCTCGGCTGATGCGGTAGTGCTCGCTTCGTTTTGATATCTGTTTTCCATCTTTAAACCAATACACCTACACAAACAGAGACAACATGTAGTAAGCATTGTGTTTTCCCACCTTACATCCTTGTAAATGGTTCTGTGCTTGCTGGCTCAACACTTCCACTATTGCTGGTATTCATTAGTCTGCTGTTATCAATCAGCTGCAGTTTGTAGTCAGTGCATATGTGTGTGTGTGTGTGTGTGTGTGTGTGTGTGTGTGTAAGAGAAACTGTGTAAAAGAATAAGAAACAAAGCCTTATATGGCAGCAGTCCCAGGAGTGACTCGTCAGCAGCATGACAAATCTCATGTTTAATCACAACACTGCAATAAACGTTATTTTAAGCAAAGCCATCTGATT
>JAUZST010057828.1:0-23685 GCA_034779995.1 Parotocinclus haroldoi | reverse complement strand
GTGTGGGTGTGTGTGTGTGTGTGTGTGCGTGCCCGTGTGTGTGTGCCCGTGTGTGTGTGCCCGTGTGTCAGTGTGTGCCCGTGCCTGTGTGTGCCCGTGTGCCTGTGTGTGCCCGTGTGCCTGTGTGTGTCCGTGTGCCTGTGTGTGTCCGTGTGCCTGTGTGTGTCCGTGTGTGTGTGTGTGTCTGTGTGTGTGTGTGTGTCCGTATGTGTGACTGTGTGTGTGTGTGTGTCCTACATTGTATTGGCGAACACCCTAGGGTTGTTCCTGCCCTTGCTGGGTGGGCACCGGCTGGGCCGCGACCCTGTGTGGATCGATAATGAATAAATGAATTAAAATAAATCAATATTTCATCGTGTCCTCATAAACGTGTGTGTGTGTGTGTGTGTGTGTGTGTGTTACAGAGGCAAAAGATGATTAGAGAAGAACACAAATCCCACTACGCCATTAACACGGTGCACGTCTACGGTCAGGAGAAATACCTGCTGGTGAGACCCCGTGTTGTTTGTTCTATTTTTCAAAATATTCTTCTGAATATAAACGGGGTTTTCGTTTACTATAAAAGGAAGGCGTTGTGTAACTAGCAGTACTTCCAGTTGCTAACCGGTAGCAGACGCCACTCATCACCGTTATCTCCACAGCTGCACGAGATCTCCTCAGATCTGGACTTCCTGTCAGAGTCGGACCTCTCCTGCGACATCGCGTGTCTGATCTACGACGTCAGCGACCCGTACTCGTTCCAGTACTGCGCGCAGGTCTTTAAGGTGCGCCCCCCCCCCTCCGCCCCCCCGTACCCGGACGGAGGGGTTGCGTAAAGTTACGAGGTCAGACCAAATATAAAATAAACGAAACGTGAGGGTCGCTAAGCACTCTGACCTCATGCGGATGGATCGTACCGTCGTTATCCTGGCAAACAATTGACCCGCTGAGGTCTCTGTTGCCCCTCCGGTGTGTGCAGCAGTGCTTTGCGGGCAGCAGGGTGCCGGTGCTGGTGGTGGGCATGAAGTCGGACGTGGCAGAGGAGAAACAGGAGCACAGCACGACGCCGCTCGAGTTCTGCCGAGATTACGCCATCCCACCGCCTCGGCCGTACAGCTGCAACACGACTGCGGCGCCCAACCGCGACATCTTCATCAACCTCGCTACCATGGCGACGTACCCGTCAGTAGCCTCGCACACGCACGCACGTTCGGTTCCTGTGGTTGTTTTTATGACAGTGCGTGTGCGTGTGTTGCAGTCACCTGCGTCTGCGCTGCATGTGTACCTGTAACAGGTGCACCTTCTGCCTGTGTCAGAACCTTCTGAATTCGGAGCTGATGCACGCCGTCAAAGCCAAGCTCTGCACCCTCGTCTCCACCAGGTGCGTTCCTTCTTCCCCTCCTAAAACCCGGACTGATTTGACGCAGGTCAGCCGTCGCCCCTCTGCCCTCGACGGTTCGATCCTGTGATCCTGTATGGAATTACCACCTGATCCTTAGGAACAGGAACAGGAACAGGAATCTCAATTCGATTCTGAATCAGTGCGAAATGATTCTTTGTCGTTAGGAATCGCCTAATTCTCCGGCTTCTTTAAGAAAACATTCACTCTCTATTTTCACATTATTATTATTATTATTATTATTATTATTATTATTATTATAAACATTGCAGCCTGTATTATTTAAAGCCATTTTTTTCTGTAGGAGTATCAGCTTGTTTTCAGCTTTTTGATCACACATATCTATGCATATGCATCGGTCAACTGGCGTCTCTAAAGTGGCCCAGGGCAAGCATCGTTGGTTTGCCATTCATTCATTCATTCATTCATTCATTATCTTCTGCTTAATCCAAACGGGGTGGCGGGCCAGCCGGTGCCCACCCGGCAACTCTGGGCGCAAGGGCAGGAACAACCCTAGACGGGGCGCCAATTCATCGTAGGGCACACAGTCAAACACTAAGGGCCACTTTAGAGACACCAGTTAACCTAACACGCATGCGTACCCGGAGTAAACCCACGCGGACTCCACAGAGGAAGGAGCCAGGTCGCTCCACCCTGGAACTGAACCCTTGTTACCACCCCACCGAGCCACGGCGCCGCCCCATGGTCGGTCGTTTGCTATAGAAATCAAATCAGTCCTGAAAGCGACTTCTTCATTTATGTGGTCTGGTCCCCTGACTGGGACGTCCACTGGTGCACTAAGGGTATCTGGTGCAGTGCCCTGTGTTTTTGGGGACCCCCCCTTTCTTTAGACCAGGCCAGAAGGCTCCATCATGGACCGGTGAATTGCTGCTGCTTTACCTGAGTGTTTCGGAGCCATTGTTAGAACGATAACGATCATCCTCTTTAGGGGTGGACTTTTTCTTTTTTTTTGTAAACTTCCTTTCGTCTGTCAGTTCTGCATCAAACAGGATGTAATATCTGATAAGCTCTTCCTGTACATCAAGACCTTCTAATCAAATCGACCACATGAGGTGGTGGGACGGAACGTTGCAAAAAAAAAAAAGCTCCAGCACCTCAGATGTTTCCACTCAGACGCGCTCGGTTTCATTTGAACTCGCATGGCATTTCTTTTTGATCGGTTTAGTATTGGTTTATTTTACGAATCCCGAACGTTTTCTGTTCTGTCAGCGCTGTAGAAGGTTAAAAGCTCGTAGCTGCTCTTTCTGTTTGATTTGTTAGACCCAAAAACTTAAACCTGTCCCATGCAGAAGTCCCATTTCTCCTTTTAAGAGAAAGAAAGTCGCTTCTCGGTAACAAACCTTCAGAGGGAACAGTTCCTCTAAAAATAAAATCACTGCCTGATCTAACAATACATTTGTTTACGTTTCGTTTTCAGGCCATAATTTCTAAACTCGTAACAAGACCCATTAGAGATCAAAACATACCTAATAATAATTATTATTAATTATCCGGTAATTACCGGTAGCAGAGTTAAAATGACGGAAATGACGTTACTGAGATCAACAACAAGAACTCCAGGGTGAGTCAAAAGTCACAGGACCGTCTCTTATTTCAGAAACAAAAAAGGGGCTTGTCTTTTAGGCCATGTCCGGGACATGACTGCCATTTTGAAAGCTGCCATACTGGTTCAAGGGCGAGTTTGTTTTTGTTTTTTGTTTTTTTCAAACAGGAAGGCGGTCATGTAGGATATCAAAGAAGATCAGAACTGTACCAGAAATCGATCGGTGCCATCGGATTTGCAGTATCTGTTGTGGTTCAAACGTTTTCAACACGGAAAGCTCAGAACCTTAGCTGTTCGTAACGGGTAAACGAAAATATAACAGACGATGCTGATGCCCGAGGAACGCCGCTTCCGTATCATAGCAACGGACTTCAACAACCACCCCCCCAGAAAGATCAGCGACGTCACCCAGCACCGTCGACATCCCTCATAACCAAACTCCAAGCTCAGAGAAACAGGGAAACACAACAACCGCTCCCGACCAACAAACCTCGTGGTTGTGGCAGCACGCAGCGTGTCCTGTGACTTTTGACTCGCCCTGTATATAGCATCGAAGCTTCCTTTTCTGGGCTCTGAGCTCCGTGTCTGTGTGTTTCAGGCTCATGACGGTGGTGGACGTGAGAAGTTTCTCACTCTGGTTGAGGTTTAGCTGTGGTGCTGCCCTCTTCAGCGTCTTAGGGTTCTCTTTGTACAGGCTGCTGCTTAGACTTCGGTGACACTCACACACTCACACACTCACACACACACACACACACACACACACGCGGTTGAAGCGGTTCCAGTACAGCGCCGCCACGCCTCTCGCCATTCAGGCGTCCCGGTCGGGAAGCGAAAACGACGAGCACCAAGCCAAATTTGTCCCACAAGCGATCACGTAAACAGTTTGAATGGTTTCCAGATCCCCAGAAAATCCCCCCTGTGTAAGCTGTTCTATTCATGAATGGAGTTCCATGATGCGGTAACGATAAACAAGTTAAATAAATCTTGAGCAGGCGACTTTATTACAGTCTATATTTACACATTGTAACACTTGCATGAACCGACATTTAGGCAAAGCCGTCGCCACAAAGCTCAGTTCATGATAAAGGTCTCAGCTCTTGTCTTCCTTTCGGTTGGCTCTCATCGCTGACCTTTTTAGGACCCGCCGAGGTTTCTTTGGCATACTTTACTGCGGATGTAAAAAGAAGGGCAAAGACGATGTGAGGTCTGCATGAGAGCCGCAGGAGCTTTTCTAAACGAAATGTGCCGAGAGCAGAATTCGAGAACCGAGGTACTGCAGTTATACGATTCCCGCTTTTAGTGCACCCATGATGGGCACAGCCGGGGCAGCCTGTTGCACGGCTAGGGGATAATCCCTTTTATTTGGCCTCCCCTCCCTCACATGGACGGTCGTCACTGTGCTCAAACCCGGGCCTCAGCAGTCGAAACAGATTTATTTATTTATTTATTTCTACGGCTGTGCTGTTTCCAATTTTGATTTTGGCTTTGCGAGCAAGACACCATCTGGTGGTAAAACGGTGGAACTGCATGCCCCTACGTAAAATACAAGCACAGCTAGCTACAATAGAGCCTGCAGAATTGAGCAAATTCTCCCCGGTTAGAGGACTGCATCAGAACCTGGAGAGTGCGTGACATTTTGAAGGTGACGTATTGGAAAACAGCTCGGAAACCCCTCCCCCCCCCCCAAAAATAAAATAAAATAAAATAAAAAAAGTAGCAGTTACACTCCACAAGAGTTTAAGAAGATAAGACTGCTATTTTAAAAAAAGTGAGGCGCTGATTAAATCTCCTGATATCTGTCACTCAGCAAAATTAAGGTGCGTGTTTTGTAAGATAAGGCTGCACCGTGCATGAATATGATGATGATGATGATGATGATGATGATAATGATAATGCTGTCTATAAGATGCTGTAGAAAGATCCGTTTATTGTTTTATTTGTTTATTAGCAAGCGCAGCAAAAGAAAAAGCCGCTTTAAGTTAAGATTCGATCTCTGAATTCTCAGGTAGAACGTAGAGTTTAATGACCAGAAGACGTTCGGGCTGACTGTGGTTTCCTGTTTTAGTTTTAGGGCTTGAGATCCGTGAGAACCGTGCTCATGTGCCCACTTTGTTACCGCTGACACTTTCTCAGGACCGGTCCCGTGTGAACTGGGGGGGCGTCTCGCAAGCTGTTTCACAAAACGCGGCGGTCGTGCCGTGTCATGCAAATGCCAAGCTGGTTTAGGTTGAAATTCGGACGTGTCCTCGTGACGAGATCACACCTCTGGAGAGCAGAGTCCGTTCTGATTCGATTCGGAACAAACGTCCGTCGTAACTCCGAAAACTCCGAAGTTTCCCACCAGTGGCATTTTAACATTGTTTTAGGAAGGGGGGGACAGACAGACCTGTGTTAACCTTAACAAAAAAAAAAGACCCAGGTCAGGTGCATCAAATTCTGTCTTAGACATGTTTTAAAGCGTTTACTGGTGTAACTGTTGTTACGGCAACAAAACCTCAGTCACTGCAATGAATCCCTTAGTTAAGCGATACTTCCGAAGGATTTTTTTTTTTTTTTTGCTCTGCACGCTTGAGTTTTTTCCTCAGGAAAATGTTTAAACTCGACGTGCTTTACCGTTTTCTTAAACACTATACCTGCACCAACGTCTAACGGGTTTTACTAGGGCGGTGGGGTTTTTTTCTGCTATTTTTTTTAAGCGGGAGACTGAAATCGTCTGTTAAGAATCTCTGTAAGCGGATCTGTTTCGATTGTGCGTTACAGTGTGGTTTTGTGCTGAGCTTAAGTAAGAAGTTTAGAACGTTTATAACGGACTCGACCCTTTGATTCAACGTTCTCTGCTTATCTATATCAGGGGTGTCCAAAATCCTAGCCAAAGCGTCCCGCCGACAGATTTTATCTGGCCTTTAGCATCACCATCGGCATCAAGGTTCCCTTAAGGTCCAGACTGACTGCTAAAACTTCCTACTTCTTTTTCACACCCCGAGGTGTCAGAGCAGACCTAATCGAGGGTGTAACTCCACCTCTAATATCGGTTTCCGGCAGGTTTTAGGATCTTCCTCGATCTTGAACACAGTCGCCATAAGCACGATATTTTCATATTTAGTTCATGTTAAATTATGTTTGTTATTTAGCTCCGTAGTTCAGAGTAACGGAGTAAACTTTTAATCTCCATTCGAAGTAGAGAAGGCGAGGCAAGTTTAATCGTGTAGCACCATTCCATCACAAAGTACTTTACAAAATTGAAAAGAAGAAAATACAGTCAAAAACAAAAAGTACAATTCATTAAAACACCGTCGACCACATCAACCTTAGAAACCTTTTACAATCAATAAAATAATAATTAAGAAGCAAACAGCGCAGGTAAAAACAGCCAGGCGTCACAAGCACGGCTAAACAGAAGAGTTTCGAAGCTGGACTTAAACATCGTGAGAGTGAAAGGCCAGCCGAACATCTTCAGGAAGATTTCGAACAACTTGTTTTCTAAAGCGAGGCGTTCTCTGTAAACGGAGGCTTAAAGCCTTTAATTGGGACGAGCCGCTCGGAGGGGAGCAAAGAATCCAAATGGGAAATATGAAATACGTCTTAGGAGCTGGAGCGTTTTATCACGGCTCTGCTTTGTGATAACGAACTACCCTTTTCCTGCTCTGCTGCTCAAATAAAGTAAATCAACCCTGAATTTTATACCGAATACGATTTAAAACTGCTCTGAAAAGCTTCATGCTACAGAAAGTTTCTATAATCACTGCAGAGTAGAGTTAGGATGAAATACAAAGTGCAAAAGGGCTCAAATTAAGAACGAAACAAGAGCACTGATTTACTTTTATGGTTATTTGGATTTGTTTTGCGTCATTTGTCCTGCTAGACGCTCAACCTGCAGGAATCCCACCCGCCCCCGCCCCCCCACCCCCACCCCGCAGCACCACCTTTAAAAAAATCCGTCGCTTACATTCAATTACAAACAAGATTACAAATAAGAGACGGCCTTTGATTTGTGTTCTTATTTAACTGTGCGTAAGACAAAACCTCCAGAACAGGCGACGCAACGCTTACTGGATTCGTACTGCGAGCAGGGCCGGGCGTTGCGTTTGTTCCATTTCGCAAGATTCGTTTCACAATGAGAAAGGAAGAAGCGTTACAGCAGTTCCTGTACAGAGTTTGTTCAGCAAAGGACACTGATGAGGACACGGAAAAGGTCACAGTACGAACCGTAGACAGGCTGCACGAACACGGCCAAAATATTGCAACACGCTGCTAAAAAAACAAACAAACGAACAACGAATTTAAAAAAAATAAAAAAAAATGACCCTCAATAACGATATCGAGTCGCTCCGTTTACAAAAACACAAACGGGAACCGGCGCTTAATGCAGACTATTCACTTATTAAGGTTTAGGGAACCGGAACAAACCGAACACCTCAGTAGAACGAGATCCTGCCCCCTGCAGAAGGACCAATGAAAAAGTGGAGGTTGGAGGACCTGCGTACGAGTCACCCGAAGCTTTATTATAAGAATAACATCTAACAAAGAGCCTTGTGACCTGTGCTTCCTTCCCCCTTAACTGTACGACGCCTTGGTGTGGCCGCACGCTACGGTGTTGCACCGTAATTAATGGTTTCCACCATTAAAACACATTTTGCTCCGTTAGGCACTTGGGTTGCCAGGTAAAAGTGAAACGTGAAACTCGAATGAAGCCCAGGTGGCACAACGTAAACGCAGCCACTCAAAAGTTGGCACAAGATTGAGACGAATGAATGCCGTTGGATAGAAAACCTCCTGATGTACACAGTACATAATTACTAATTTTTTTTCATATAATTAATTTGTTTATTTGGCTTCCTCAACACACACACACACACACACTGCTACATCCACACACAAGCCCATCTAAGCCCAACCAGTCACCTATATATATATACACACACACACACACACACACACACACCCAAGTCAGTGCCAATTTAGAGACACCAATTAACCTGACACGCATGTCTTCAGACTGTGGGAGGAAACCGGAGTACCCGGAGTAAACCCACACAGACACGGGGAGGACCCTGGGGTTGAACCCGCGACCTTCTTGCTGTGAGGCATTTTCCTTTGCGAACGAGAAAGATTATTTCTATCGTTGTGGGGTTTTTTTTTTCTCGCCTTTTCTCCGGTGCTCTGTGTGTGTGTGTGTGTGTGTGTGTGTGTGTGTGTGTGTGTGTGAGAGACGACTGTCTGGCTTGTGCGTTGCGTTTACAGTTTGGAGAAAAAGGATGGAGGTTTCAGGAAAAACCTGTGCTCGTCACGTGTGAAAAGGCAGTAACGTTCCAGCTCGGAATTCAAATCGTAAAAGCTCAAGGGAATTGTCTAAACGCGAGCGGTTCGCGCGGTAAACATGAACGTCCTGTAACACGCGCACTCGTTTTCTCACGCGCGTGTGCGAGGGCCGGGTGGCTGGAGCGGGTCGTTCACGGTGCGCCGGCGCTGTACGGGTTCCCTTTCTGGGGAACGGCGTACGTCGTTTCCTCCTCGTTCGGGGACAGAGAGGGCTTCTCTCTCACGCCGGTCATTTCCTCGTAGATGGGGAGTGTTTGCTGAGGCTCCGACACTCTTCTTCTGTTGCTCTGCGCGCGAAACAGGAAGTTAGAGCAAGGGCGGAGTACCTTAACACACCTTGAAAGTGTAAATAAAAACTGCCTCGAACCACAAAAAAACATGCAGACGCCTACGCCCAGAGAGCTAAAAACAGCAGAGCTTCAGGATGGAGAAGCTGCTCGGCTGCTCCTTTTAAATCTCCAAACAGCCTCTCGTTTTGTCGTATAAGTAATAAGTATTAATTTAAGAAGCGCTCTAAACCTCAAGATTTTGCTTTTCGTTTTAGCGAAGGCATCATTTTTATCTTTTAAAAAACACCACGGAGACGAACTTACTTATTTAATATTAGGTGATTTCTTTCCTTTGCCCCAAGTCAACATTTCTGTAAGGCGTCTCGATACCATTATAATATTAAGCATTCATTTTATTAGCCACTAAATAATAATAATAATAATAATAATAATAATAATAATAAGCAATCCATACATCTATTATCATCCCACCCGGTGCCCACCTGCCAACTCTGGGCACAAGGGCAGGAACAATCCTAGACGGGGTGCCAATCCATCGTAGGACACGCTCACAGTCACGCCCTAAGGGACACTTTTCTTTAGAGACACCGATTCACCTAATGCATGTCTTTGGACTGTGGGAGGAAACCGGAGTACCCGGAGTAAACCCACTCAGACCCTCCTTATCTTCCGCTTAATCAACACGGGGTTGCGGGCCAGCCAGTGCCCACCCGGCAACTCCGGGCGCAAGGGCAGGAGCAACCCTAGATGGGGCGCCAATCCATCGTAAGGCACACACACACACACACACACACACAAAGACCCACTTTAGAGACACCAGTTAACCTAACGTGCATGTCTTTGGACTGTAGGAGGAAACTGGAGTACCCAGAGTAAACCCACACAGACATGGGGAGGACCCTGGCCGCCCCAAAATAATAATAATAAATAATAATAATAGTAATAATAATAATAAAATTCATGTTGATAACCTGCTCATTTTTTTTGTGAGCTTTATTTAAGTAAGTTATATTTGGTAAGTAAATAAGATTAAATACAGTAAAGGGTTATATATGTATGTACACACACACACACACATACACGGCTCACAAATATTGCGCGTGTGTGTGTGTGTGTGCAGGAACTTCCCATGCCACTAATTATATTAATAATAACACAGGACTGAGTTTGACTTTGAGTGACTTTGAACTTGGGTTCGAACTCCAATTTGTTTGGGTCGAATTATCCGGATTAATCCGTTTTTTGTTTTTTTTTAAACACATACGCTGCTCACAAAGAACAAACTGTATATATTGTAAGCAGTATATACTCAAACGTAATGAATGTAAGACGATAATAATTCATTTACGTTTACGTCTTTTGGCAGGCGCCCTCATCCCAAGAAATTGAGGGTTAAGGGCCTTGCTCAGGGAACAAGCTGTGTCGGAGGTGGGATTTGAACCCTGGACCTTCTGGTCCATAGTCCCAGTACCTTAACCACCAGGCCACCACCGTCCCAAGGTTCGAACCTGAGGCCTTTCCTATGATGAGCAAAGTTCGCTAGAAAAACAGCTGACAATAATCAATAAATGCATGAACTATAAACGCCAAAAGATTGAGGCCAATGCAGCTTCGGCACGTCTTATAGTCTTACAGGGACTGAGGGTGCGTCTGAAATCGCACCCATAGAATATTCTATTATACATATTCTAGTCCTAGCCCTATGCTAGTTCCTGTTCTAGTTCTTGTTTTGGGTTTTATGGCGTTTGGCTTACCCTGTTGATGCAACATCACCACGGCTGACGCACCCCGTGCTTCGGAAGATCTCACGGTTGTGCGTTTAATTTAAGGTTCCCCCTGAACCTCGGGGGAAATTCAACAGACCGTTCTGTTTCCAAACTGTTCGAGTGAAGAGGCTCAAATTTGCAATGAAAACCAAAAAAAAAACCACACACACACACGCACGCAGTAACAAAAACGATCATTAAAAAATGTGATCTACAGCCTTACGTACACTGAAACGATTAAGGCAACATTTCAAACGCTGCCCGATTTCATTTCTGCACTATAAGGATGACGACTCGGCGTCTGTAATATTTTAGATTTCGTCAATACAGGGTTGTTTTTGCCAGAAACAAAAGGGGATGCAAACTTGTTGCACCCAGTCATGTGGGAACTCACACACACACACACACACACACACAGGAACACATACTTACATAATAAGCTGCTGCGAAGGCGATTACAACGAGGACGAGCAGCCCTGAAGCAGCAGACAGAGCGAAGACCAGCGGCTCGTGATCACACATCTTTTCTCTCTTCGTAGGTTCTGTACATCTGAACACCTTTTCCTCACAACAGCCGGCTTCGTTATCTGCAAAAACACCCGCGGTTATTCCCCGAAAGGTGATTCCCGTGCATTATTATCCACCTTGTGTTTATTTTATTGGACTGAGGGAGTAAATAAAGGTGAGGGGAAGTAAAAGCAAGTGACAGTAACTACGTCAAGTAAGAGCAAGCAGTATGAGGCAAAAAAAAAACAACAACCATGTTCGTTCCCAAGTGTCCCACTTCACGTACGAAAAAAAAAAAAAAGCCGAAAATTTGACAAATCTTCCAAACCCGAGCACCACCGATGAACAGACAAGAGACGAAACCGGAGGGGACAAGAAATTTCACACTGGAAGTCACGCTTTTTTTTTGTTTGTTTGTTCGTCCTGCGTTTGTTTTCATGCTTCGGTCAGCTGATTTTTTCGGCGACGTCAGGTTCAGTGTGAGCTCAGTTCGCGGTTCCAGATCGCACGTTTCTTGTCCTTGACACACTGTAAGCTGGAGATAACGATAAGGCAGCACACAGACTCTTAAGGAACGTGTTAAAGCCCTAAAATCGTCTCTTATTGGTAGCAACCTGGCCGTAGTGATGTAAATCGCACCGCCGTTGGACCCCAGAGCAGTCGGATACGTGTTCTGCCCTTAGAACGCACCAGAGTAGGTTGCAGGAGCAGGAACAGTAGGATAATGACGTGGTTCTACGGGGCTGAATGTAAAGAACTACAGTCAGAACGTCGGGGAAAGCGTTTCCCGCTACACAGGAGGCTCTTTTAGGAGCCAAGTGGAATCGAGTCCAAAATATCACAACCTGTTCGTTTGGAACGACAAATCGAAAGTAGGTCAAACACGATGGTGCCAAACCCCAGCGTCTGATCTATCTGTGGTGTCTGATAGCGACTGCTGCGTTCTTCTTTCTCCATGCAGAGACGTGAGGCTATGAATGAGCCTACATCACTCCCTCGTGGTCCCACCCTCAGAACCTCGATCCCGCTATAAGGAGTTCCGGTCTGAAACTAAAAACGGCAAAACGAGTACCTGACGCGCAGCTGGAGCTTTAATGCCGTTTTACCTCTACCTACACCCTCCACCAGGTCAATCGCTCAAAAGCTTGAGCTTGCATTTAATCGAAGGGGTGAAGAAACGTCTCTCTCTCTCTCTCTCTCTCTTTCTCACACACACACACCCACACTTGCACCACTGCACATGGCATGCATACGTAGGTGTGACATTGACGTCGATTAAGAAAACACGGGCGCCATCTCCCACACTTTTAAACAGATATCATACACACAACTAAAAAATCTGAAATACAGTACTGTGCAAAAGTCTTAGGCCACCCTTCATTAGATTTGTGGATTTAGCAATGGTATAATGACCATATATATATATATATATATATAATAAGGTGCATCGTTTCAAAGCAGCTTTATAATCTTATAGGATCTTAAAAGGCCAGTCCCAAATTGAGCAAGCCTAGGGCGACAGAGGCAAGGAAAAACTCCCTGAATATAGAAGAAAGAAACCTTGGGAGGAACCAAGACTCAAAAAGAGACCCGCCCTACATGGGTGGCCTCGATGTTAGAAGTTGTTGTAGTCCCAAGATTTTCTGGCTGTGTCCTAATAAAGATTTTTAATAATAATAATAATAATAATACTGCAAAAATCAAAATATCCTACCAAAAATAGCTACCCCATTCCTATATTTTATACACTAAAAGTCACATTTTAAAACTTAAACTGCCCAAAAAACGTATGATCCTTACAGCGACAGTAAACCTTATCTCATCTCATCGACTCTAACGGTGGCCTAAGACTTTTGCACAGCGCTCGTTACATCACTTGTACCGGGAACAGTGGAAAGGGTTTACTTACTTATCCCTTGGACGAACAGAAAGACCTTTTTACTACACTGCTGATCTTTAAAGCTACTCTGTTCTTCAAAGTGGAAGGCGCAGGTGTAGATGTCGCTGTCGTCGGTACACAGGGGTGAGATGGTCACGATCATGGCCTTCGATGTGTTCTTCACAAAGAGGCGGCCAGCCAGCTGTTTATCTTTAAAGTTGGGCTCGGATTTAACATTGTAATAGAGGACATCGCTGCACGGATGCATACGTGAAAGAGTGAAGGCCACCATATTGTGGCTCCGGTTCGGATAAGGAAAGGAAAACTCGACAGATCCGTTGGCCTGAACGCGATGGTACACGACGTCCTCCAGTTCTGGAGAAAAGAGGATCGTTAGTGATCAGGCCATTCAAATGAAAAAAAAAAAAAAACATTCGCTTTCTCCGAATGAAAGACAATTTCACCCCGATAAGTGACTTTCAACGGGAAAAAAAGCTTTATTTTACTCAAATAAGCTCACTAATTTGACGACAGAAAAGGCCACCATTAGATTACATATTAGATAAACTGTTGTTTTAGCAATATATATATATATTTACTATCTCTTTATTAAATTCCAACCAGAAAACACAGGTTTAAAAACGAAAACCTGTTAAAACGGCCCCTATAGGCTACAGTGGTAAGGATTCCGTGTGCGCTCCTCTTACACTCGAGCAACAGCGGCATCTTTTTACAGTTCGAAGAAGCTTGATCAGGAATCTTTTTGGTGTAGTGTAGGAGCCAAGAAACCCCTTTTTCCAGAAGGCGAACAGGATAAGCTAGGCTAAAGCTCATAAAGACTGGACTAATGAGTTAAAAGAGAAGTCCAAATACAGACCTTATGATATACAAGGTCATTATCCCTGAATCCAAGGGTGGCCTAAGACTTTTGCACAGCACTGTATAGAGCGTCTTTCGAATATCCAGAAGGCTAAAGTTATGAAGTTATGTAAGCTATTTAAAGTTACGTACAGCATGTCGTTTTTTTTATCATTTAAATTTATAAATGAACGTTTCGCTCAGTCCTCCAAAACCAAGCCCAGAGATCGGAGGGATGCAAGCGCACCCCGGATGGGACACCAATCCGTCTCATCATAAAACCGGCATTGGGTATGCTGCTGCAGTGCCCCGCTAGGCATTTGGGAATCGAACCCTGGCCCTCCTGTGCCATCTCAACACTTTGTAAAGGTTACTGCAAGAGTAAGAATACAGAATAATAACGTTATTTGAGCCCAGTCTGGGTTGATTTGTTTCCCCCCACATATTATGTCGTAGGTCGTATTAAAAACAAAACGCAAGCTTAGAAGCTTCTGCATCAAAAAAAAAGTCATCACAGTAAGAGAGAAAATCTAAACGTACATTTGTCGTTTCGTTTCTACAGTAAGAGAAAGGCCTTGTTTTCTTTTTTAAAGACAGTTTAAAGCAAATGCACGCACCGCTTGCTTAACGTTGCTCGCAGAAATAAGGGGATCCTTCCAAATGTAATATCCCCTCATTGCTGTGAGCAGTGGAGCACTCCAAAACATCTGCATGGCTCTCTGGTGTGGTTCAGTGGAACAGTTTGTTAATACAATAACCCAAATGCGAACGTAAGTCCTAGTTTATTCTGTAACACTCGTTCCCTAGAGCGTCTCAGGAAACCGAAACACCACAATCCTGGCAGACGGCGGAATGGCCGCGTCCACAGACAGTTCTAAGTCTAGACGAGGGCTGAAGCTCACCTTTCAAAGCTGTGCCGAAGACCGAAATCCACACGGTCATAACGAATCCCTTCATGAGCAGGTTTACCATTTTACTGCACGTATCGCTCATGACTGAGTGGGGCTGAAGGATGTGATACGAGTCGCCTCTCTGACTGTGGGTGCTACTGGCAGAAACAGGAAATCCCAGTTAAGATTTAACTGTTTCACGCATCCGTTGCGAAAACCTTTTTCTTTTTTCTCTCCCCTCTTTTCTGGTGTCTCCGACTCTTTGGCTGAATAACTCTCAAAGAAAACGCTCCAGTGACCGAAATTATGAATCAGTGCAGTGTTACGTCCTAAAACGTATTTAGAATTCGGTTCCAGTCTTTAAGTCATGATTACAATTCAAGTTTATGAAGCGTGGTGGTAAAATAAATAAATAAATAAAATAAAAAAACAATTTTAAAAACTAGTAACACCTTTAGGGGCAAACTCTACATGCTTAAACACAAACTTAAACTGGAGGACATGGCAACAAACGATCGCTTCGGAAGAAACAACCTATTTCTTTTTAGTTCTTTAATTATTGTTATACGCTGTTTCAAAGTGCAGAATTGTTTATCAGTTATAGCTCTATTCATTTGGAAACATCCCCTAATTTTCAGTGTATACACACACTCACACATACACACTCTCTGCGAGAGTGGGAGAGACACACAAACACCTCACAAAAACAAAATATTTCATTTTGAGAGCGACAGAGAAAGTGACAGACTGACAGACAGACACACACACACACACACACACACACACACACACACACGCGAGGGGATATTTCATGAGGGAATATTTCATTTTTAGATATCCCCTAATTTTGGTGAGTGATATATGAATGACTGAAGCAGATTCTATAAACTGATTTTAAGTTTTCATTTTAACTGTGAGAGAAACTTCCAGCTTCAAAATGAAATATCCCCTAATATTTATGAGCAATAAATCTATTTTTAGCTTTAGCTTTATGTACGTACACGAGTCATAAAAACAGAATAGAAAACGTCGAGTTAAATGGAAATAGCTTTGGGCGACCTGTGGGAGTTCCTCTAGCAAATGAAGATGGGCGTCGTTTAACGCCCACACCACTTTATTTAAAACGGCATGGGTCATGTGACCTGGACGACGTCCAAAAACCTTCACCTAACACATTTAATAAACGCTGTACGGGATACTGTGGTGCAAGGGTACTGGCTAAACGGCCATGCTACTGCATACATTATTACGCTCCCTCGTTTAAGGGATGAGAAACTGTCTTTTAGGGCAACACAGCACCCCTGTACCCTCCCAAGAAACTCAACATTTCGATACAACATTTAACGCTTGCTTTTACATTTAATACACTGCTCACAACCATGAGGTTGTATTTCAAAATAAACATGATGAGAATTCCATAAGAACTGCTGGATAATCTGGTCCTGGCCGCGCCCCGTCACTGCCGGTGCGTTTTGACACTCTTCGGTGACCATACACCCTACCGAACAGTCAACGTGGGGGCACTCTGGTCCAGTTTAAACCGCTTCTGTTGAATTCACCTCCCATAAATATATCACTTACTAATGATCTCGTTTCTCGTTTGCTTCTCTGACGTTCTTGGTTTAAAACGCATTTATTTTTAATTTTATCACTAATTTCAATGTTGCTATTGATTTTAAATGATTGACTTAATTTTACTATTACTTTAGTAAACTTTAGAGTAATTATTCGATTAACATTCGGGCCCCCCATGGAGGGCGGGTCCCTTTTTGAGACTTGGTTCCTCCCGAGGTTTCTTCCTGCTACGTTCAGGAAGTTTTTCCTTGCCACTGTCGCCCTAGGCTTGCTCAACTTGGGATTGGCCTTTTTAAGATCCTAGAAGATTGTAAAGCTGCTTTGAGACGACGCTCCGTTGTAAAAAGCGCTATAGAAGTAAATTTCAACGGAATTGAATTCTCATTCTGAAACACTCCCTAAAGTTTGTGAGCAGCGTATTTATTGCTCGTTTACTTACCGTTAAACAGCTTGAGCATCACGGGGTTCCAGTGTATGAACCCAAACGCTGCTCTAGAACAGTTTTTGAGCGCACACTGTATCCTGTGAACAGGATTAAAGACCATTTGTGGTTGCACAAAGCCGTTGTAAAATAAAAAAATAAAATAAAAAAAGGCTGAGTAATTTAAGACTTAACTTGCCACGCAATGCTTCTGGAAAAAAAAACTATTTAGTGTAGGAACAGAGTATAGCGGTATAGCGTCTTTACAACAATTTCAACTTATTAAATATTTCGTTTTCCTTTCTTTCTCATTAAAGCAGCTACACTGCCACATGAAGCTCCTGTGTGTGTTACTTCGAGCGAGATTTCTATTAACCCTTAGCCACAGAGATTTGGTCTTTTCATGCGTCCCATGTATGAAGATCTCGTTCAAATAAATTACGACCTTGATAGACGAAGTCAGCTGGATTAAACCCAGGTTACTGTATCCTGAATAAACATGTAAATCGCCTCCTAGCTCCGGATCCTCAGCTTCTTGTGTGTTTTACAGTTTTTATTTGAAAAAGACGGCCCCACGCGTAAACTAAGAGGAATTGCTAAATTAAAAATATTAATTCTAACAATAAAGGAATGTTACAAATGATAAAATTGTATGATTTTTTTTTTTTTTTAGGATTTACAACACTATCGTATTTACTCGGCGGATGAATACCCACCAAAAACGAGAAGTAAGACCAGAGCGTCGGCCGCCTGAGTCTCTGCTTGTCGACGTGACGAGTTTTTATCTGCGGTTTTGTGTTCTGTTTGTGAAAGTTTCATTCTAGACCGAATTCATTCAAACCCCACGATGAAACCCAAACGTTCTGCAGGTTCTACCGCTAAAACAGTGTAAAAATACTTCAATAAACAGAGCGTCCCTACTTCGCGGATTTTCGTTTAGCGCGGGTGGTCCTGGAACGTAACACCCCCCCGCCGCCATAAACGAGGGAAACGCTGTGTACTTTTTCGTGGATAAAGCATCCTCGCAGCTCGATCCGGTCCCTCATATTTACATTCCTTAGAAAGCCAAGTCGCGTCTCTCCAGTATATTTTCGTTTTCAGATTCTCATCTTTACAGTGTCTTCTTATAGTCATAGTAATGATTCACGTTCGATTACGACAGATTAGATGCTTATAGTGTTGCAGGTTTGCACCCTGTGCACAAATCCCCCATATTTGCTGGTTGAATACAAATAAAGGGAGTGAGAAATAATTACATAGGGTCGCCCCTGCTAAAAACAACGGCATATTTAATTTAAGGGTGGCCCAAGACTTTTGCACACCCTGCAAGAACGATCCCATCTAGCCACAAATGATTGAACAGCTAGAATGACGATAGGGTAGTTGAGAGTTTTAACTTCACCCACACAAACGAGTGCTTATTTCCATTCTAACTGAAGACGGCCACGCCGTAGCATTTGTTCATTTCCCCACACGGAGCGTTACGTCGAGCTCACGATGAAGTGCTTTTGAATACCTTGAGCTCGTGTCTCGACACTTATGAACAGAACACGTAGCTGTCAGACCAACCTGCCCGCCGAATCCACCGATCAGGGCACACGAACACAAAAATCGAGAAGAGAAAATTAAGCAGTTTATTATTACATGTTCCAAATAATACAAAAGAAAAAAAAAATGGTCCACACAGTCATTTTTAGCTTTACTGAGACAAAGCCCTGAATTAAAAGACAATCCACAAACACAGGACATCTGAAGTAGGCATGTGCTGATAACCATTCGCACGAATCAGTCAGCCAAAAGTTCTCCATCCAGAACGGGTGTGAACCGGGCAGCCGAAGTCGAAACGAAGAACAAGCACAAACTAGAACGAGAAGACGCAAACGTTGCCGTTTCGAATCCGTCCGCAACTAAGGGACCGGTAAGAAGTTTTCCTGCCCCGTCACCCGCCTGACGCAAAAAAAAAATAAAAATAAAAAAAAATAAAAAAAACACCCGCCGTGGTAGAAATATCGTGACGTTGGGTGGAACTGATGATCAGCACGTGCCTAAGCTGAAGCCCTCACCAAACTAACGTTGGGGACTTGGAAGTCCAACAGCACATAAGCGCTGCGAAGGCTTCACAACCATTATAAAAAAGTTTATGATTATGATTATTATTATTATTATTATGGGGAACTTGCCTTGAGGTAATGTCGATACTGTATAACACTTGTACAACCTGAATAAAACACAATAAGAAAAATAACGTATTGATAACCAATACAGCTCTCGTTTAATTGTTATAGTATGTGAACGATGTGAGTGGAAAATGTCCCGTGTGGTGTCGTCTCTCCGCCTGTGGGTGTGCAGCTCAATATAATGGCTAAATAAACAGCAGAAAATGGGGGCAAACCTAGCGGCCGGGTCAGTATCGAGTCATGCCCTGGTACTGGGGCACCTGTCCGTACGGTGGCATGTAACCTGGCATCCTCTGAGGAGGCGCGGCATACTGACCTACAGAACGAAAACGGTTTAGGTCACGATAATTGAGCGGCGTTTTGCGTTCAAAAGGTGCAGCCGTGGGGGGGAAACTCACCATGCATGGGGTGCCTGACGGGAGGCTGCTGAGGGGGTAACGAACCCATCGGGGCAGTAGGAGGCGAAGCGACGGCTACAGGCTGGCCAGGTCGAGGAATTAACCTCTGATACCTAGGCAGCTGAGCTCGCCTCTCTTCCTGCACAGAGAGAGAGAGAGAAAAAAAACAACGACGGTACAGTCAGGCTTCGGCGCAGTTCAAGCACACACCGATTTGCAACATCACAAAAGGAGACGATGGACACAATTACGGCGAGACCAAAAAAAATTTATGTTATTACAAAAAAAATTAATTAAAAAAAAAAAAAAAAGAAAAAAAAAAGGACACGAGCGAGCTAAGGTTAATCAGAAATATGTTTCGGCTGGCCTGGTGTAATGAGAGAAATCCAGTTTTCATTACTTACTGTCAAATAAAAAGAGGATAATCGGGAGACGCGTCTCCCCGAGCACTTACCAGCGAGATATCCTCATCAGGGTGCATCAACTTACTGGTAGCACTGGAGCTGGAGATTGTGGCTGGCTTTGCGGGAGCTGTGGTGGCCGGTTTAGCCACAGTGCTACTAGCAGAGCCAGAGGGGGCAGAGGAAGTGGAGGACGACGGAGGCTGAGTGTACGCCGGGAACGTCGGCTTGGGAGGCTCAGCCGTCGTGGGCGGTGTTTGCTGAGCCTGAAAAAAAAAGAAAGCCGTTCAATTCAGAGGAAAAAAAAAAAATCGGACACAGGAACCTGCTTTAAAAAAATAATAATTTAAAGTACGGCTAAAAACGTATTATTTATTAGAAAAGTCAGGACGGGATCTCCTGTAAGAGGGTGCAGATTCGTTAGAGATGCAGAGCAATTTGGGGCCGGCGCAGCATGTCTTGGATGCCGGGAGACACGTTCTGTCGTTTCTGTCGACGGGAAACCTTCATAAAAACCTGCAAGCGGGGGCCACATTTGACCGAGCCGCCGTTTTAGCAGGTCGCTGTTCAGAAGCGGTGCAGAAATCATTTCTCAATCCCTGGAGAAAATGGGAGCGAGAGGCGCGTTCACATGCGCTTCAGAAATCTGCCGAAAATCGGATTTTTGTTCGTATTCACGTTCCACTCGAGTGAGCAGGTAACGGGAATCCAGGCCTACGATCTTTTCCCCCCTTATTTTTACACCCAGCCAGTAAACGTACAGAAGGACGTGATTTAAACGTCAACCTTTAATAACGCGATACTTTATTTTTAAGACTTCCATAGCCTATTCAATGCCTTTAATACCAGGGTTGCCAGATCCCGACACACGCGTTTTGCCTATCTAATTTACCTGAGCAGCACTAGGGAAAAGGGGTTTGGTAGCGGTGGACTGGGCGACGGGTGCAGCCGGTCTGGGTGGCACTCCTGGAGCAGTCACTGGAACTGGCTGTGCCATCGGGGGCATCCCGGGCCTTGGAGGGGCATGTGGGGGCATTCCTGCAACAAAAAAAGTTGCATAACTTACTGAATTAAAAAAATACAATTTTTTTTTTTTTTTTTAAAAAGGCAGCTCTCGTCTCTTACCTGGGGGCATCCCTGGTATCATGAGGGGCATTCCAGGCCTCGGGGGCATCATTCCTGCCATGGGCATCATACTGAAACAGATTTCGATTTAAATATAGATTAAATGAAGGTTAGGACAATTGACAGTGCCTCTTAGTAGAAGTAGAAGCCTACCCAGGAGGCATGCCGGGCATCATCGCGGGCATTCCAGGCATCACGGGTGGAACACCGGGCATCATGGGGGGCATTCCTGCATACACACAATGTAATGTAACTTATTAAACCTAAAGGTCTTGTTTAACTGTGACGTTTCCATTAATAATGTGTTCTAAATTACCTGAGTAGTTAGCAGGGGGCATGTAGGTGGCCTGGGGTTGGGTGGTGGGCTGAGGAAACGCTGAAGGACCAGGGGCTTCGTCTTCATCATCATCCTCGTCCGAGTCGTCCTGGTTCTTTTTTTTCTGGCCCTCTGTCCAAGGTAAAACACACACGGACATTTAACAGCAATTAGTACAAAATCATGAACAAGAGCTTTAGTTCTGAGCGAGATGCTGGCAGCGGTGACGAATCTGGGATTGGATTCACCAAATGTTTTCTTAACCATAAGATAGCCTAAGGTTGCAGGAGATAAATACCAAGATTTTAAAATCTTAAACATATAAACATCTTAACTAAATAACAATAACTATCCATTTAAAGTGTCCCTCGTGCCGTTTATCGTAGAAAATGCAGCTGAGCCGACAAAAGAAAACGAGAGAGAGAGAAAATGTACAGAGAGAGAGACAGAGAGAGACAGAGCCAGATACAGAGAGAGACAGAGAGAGACAGAGAGAGACAGAGAGAGACAGAGCCAGATACAGAGAGAGAGACAGAGCCAGATACAGAGAGACAGAGAGAGAGACAGCCAGAGAGAGACAGCCAGATACAGAGAGAGAGAGAGAGACAGCCAGATACAGATAGAGAGAGAGACAGCCAGATACAGAGAGAGAGAGAGAGAGAGAGAGAGAGAGAGAGAGAGAGAGAGAGAGAGAGAGAGAGAGAGAGAGAGAGAGAGAGACAGAGAGATACAGAGAGAGAGAGAGAGAGAGAGACAGAGAGATATTACACTTAGTTTGCGGTTTGTTTTTAAGGGGGGCATTTATTTTTACTTTAGTTCATATGTTTTGCATTCTTACTGCACAATTTTCTGTCTGTGTTACAATATTAGGTCTGAAGGATCTTCTGTAGCCTGTGGTCCGCATCATTAACCCTGTCCTATCTACTTGGACCCATTTTTCATAACCTGCGAATGTATCTAAAAGGCCGTCCAGGCCAGTGATGTGAGGTTAAAATTCTTACAGTCTCTCACAAACCTGTAATCAGAACCAGACACGACGAGGACCTACCCTGCGATTTCTGTTCCAGGACCCGTCTTCGCTCCTGCATATCCTTTTCTGGAATGCCCTCCATGCCGTAGATCTCCAGCTCTATATCGGTTCGTCCCGGGATGGCATTCGGGACCCCGTCTATCGTTTCTTTGTGGACCTGAACGAAATAAAACACCGCGCTCAGGACTGCCACACCTTAACGAACACGGCGGGGTCAGAAACACGTAGACCTTGGTGTACCTGCATACAGTGTATAGCCAGTCCAGGTCCCGTGTACAGCTTTTTGTGACAGATGTGACATTTGAAATGCTTCGCCTTCTGGTGTTGGATGAGAATCTTCTCGTCCTCGAAGTCTCTGTTGCAGTACCTTTGGGCGGTTTGATTAAGGAGCGTTCTGCTCTGGATGCAATTAGTAACGCAGGAGGGCACACAGAAGAACGTGCCGAATTTAAGCCAGAAGAACAAAGCAGCAGATAAAGCTTTCGGGTTATGATTAAGGGAATGCCGCACAGGGGCGTGGAATGGATTTGCCGGCAGGAAGGGGAAAAGATTGAAAACACACAAAAAAAACCCCAAAAACCCACAGAAATGGTCAGAAATTAGGAAACAGTAAAAAAATAAAAATATTAAGAGGCAAATCCAACAGGACGTCAAACTTAAAAATGCCAGCTATATGAAATAATTTAATCTTTTTTTTTGTCCTTGTTCCATTATAATCCTCGATCTGCTATATCTGCTCGTGCAAACAAAACATTGTTTATAGTGCATTGCATATTACGTTTAACATCTGAGCCACGCAAACAAGTCAGGTCCCTCCCAAGGCCTTATGAGGTTTAGGGAGTTTTTTTTCCTTGCCACCATCACTCTCGGCTTGCTCAGTTTGGGACTGCCGTTAGAAAATCTAATATTGCACCGCCGTTTGGTATACAGTGTAAAGAAAAAAAAGTCCTGTCTTTTATCTGTTCTGATTATAAATATGTTTAGGGAGATCAAAAGAAACATGGAGACGTGTTCGAGTCCCCCAGGTGGCATCACACGCCTGAAATGGGCCGAACAGGCAACCAGAGCCCCTGCAACCCTGTTCCCCGATTAAATAAAACAAAAACAAAAAAAGTAACCAACCAAGTCAGTCCGTAAAAATCTCTAAACGTTACATAAAAACCGTCACGTTACGCAAAGGTTACACGCAAAGCACGTTTTGTTAGACGGAGCTTCGCTTGAAATTACATTATGTATCAGTTTTAAATAAGAACCCGGGGTGTTTGGATTCACGTGAATAAAATGGGCAGACATACCGCCAGCTTGAAGTCTAAACCATTGTCCCGTCGCTCAAAACGAAATTAAAAGCTCCTTCGACAACTGGGACTTGTAGTTCTAGCTACCATTACACAAGGTAACGTTGCCGTTAGCTTAGCCACCAAGCAACGCTCAGGAGCAGTCGTTTGTTTCCCAAAGTGACGTTTCGAACACATTATGTGATCACAAAGACAAATATACTGAAACAAACGGCCATTTCTAAAGTTATATCTCATTTTTCTTCGTAGATAAAATAAAGAAAAATAATTATCATCTAATGAAAACATAAGGAGGGCAAAAAATGTGTAAGCCTATTCTTTGGGAAGAAAAAGGCAGAAGGATACACTAGTACATTCTCCTAGTGCCATGACTAGCCGGAACAGGATATGATCACCACTAATGACGGACACTAACTGCTAAATAGTTATTTATATAATGCCAAAATTTTAAATATAATGTTGGAATCTTATTTTGTCAGCATCAAAGTGACATTAT
>JAUZST010057817.1:0-22500 GCA_034779995.1 Parotocinclus haroldoi | reverse complement strand
CAGAGGACAGGTGATTCCCTGTTGAATTTAACGGACAGGGATCTATTAAACTCTGGTCTTCATAATATTCCATGTTTGTGGAAGTGTATTCTGGCACAAAGGATAACAATACAGTTAGCATGATTGTGTACAATACAAGGAAATGTGTAACCTGTGTCACTTAAGGCAGGTAATAATCTGCCATATCAAATAGCAACCCAGGGTAATATCTAAGTAACTAAAGACCTCATTGGCTGGTGTTAACGTTCATGAGTCCACCATCAGTAGAACATTGACCGAATGGTGTGCATGACAATGATACAAGGAAGTCACTCAAAAAAATAACATTACTGCCCATTTTCAGTTGCTCGATTTTCTAGATAGGTCAGAAGACGGATTACATTAGGATAGAACTATTTCAATGCGATGCTTTATGTATGAATAAGAATTTTACCCCATTTCTTGAATGGTTACAGAAACAGAGTTGAGGTAGTACCACGATTTGGACCTCTTTAGCTGTATCTGGGCTAGGGTGGCTGGACATCATTGATTCAACATGAATTCTATAAGTAATGATTTCTGCATTGTAGTGAAAATTGTACTTTAATTATTAATTAATTCATTTATTTTCTTGTTACTTTTCTTGTTCCTACTTGGTCATAGGAGGCCTGGTGTCTAGCTGGCAGCACTGGGCCCAAGACAGGAACAACCCTAGACAGAGTGCCATTCCATCACAGGTCACATACACACACCCATACACACACTCACACACTTTGGAGACACCAATTAACACGCATGTCTTTTTAATGTGGGAGGAAAATGGAGTACCCAGAACAAACTCCACACAGGCAGAGCCCAGGGTCAGGATCAAACCGGGGACACTTTAATTACATTATAAACTATATTCAAGTATAACTATTTAAGTTTTTGCCAAGTCAATTCCACTCCTATATTTAATTATACTAATAAATTTGATAAAGTGGGCCATGCAGAAAGACAATTACCTTAAATCTTTCTACCAAAGAAAGGTTAACAAAGAATAAAGTTAAAAGTTTTGAAATAGCCAAGTTAAAGTCCTGGCAAATTATAACTCCCTAATTGTGCGGAGCAAATAAGTTAAAAGACTCAAAATGGGATAAGGGGTTGAGGGATGAGGGTTCAGCATGAGCAGTTGTTTGCTACAGAAGCAATTTTACCTCAATACTAGTCAGTCACAGTCACAATGGGCCACTATAAAGCAACCAATTAAAATGTCTTTGGAATGTGGTAGGAAATAGAGTAAACCCATATGGAATGGGGACGATATGCAAACACCACACAGACCAGTCTAAGTTTGGGATCAAACCAGAGGTCTCTGGGGCTGTATAGTCGATCATGCGAAACACTTGCGCTGCTGTGACGTCCTTGCAGTATAGATGTTATTTGTAACAGTTTAATTAAATTACCTAAGTACTTCAATTAAAGTATTAGTTTAAATGCAGTGGGGTGAAATACAAACAAATAGAGCAAAAAATAGAATAAAATAAAATAGAAAAAAAAGTGTAATGTGTTTAGTATAAATGCAGACGTATTTCATGAAATTTCGCAGGTACTGGGTTTGTTGGTAAGGCATCCTCAGCCAACAGGATGAGAAAAGACGTTTTAAGATTCACAAACTTCCAAGCGTTACTACGGAATTTTAAAAATACAATAGCTCTGCTGCATCTGATAAATGTTCACTAACACCATACATGCTACTATATCACTCTACCAGTCAGTGTCACTGCTGGGCTAAGCTGGGCTAATTGTTCAAAAATTAAGGCATTTCTGCTCACTTATACACACGCTGTAGGTGGTCCTGATAAATTATAAAGCTCAGTCACAATGTATTTACAGTCAGAGGGCTTGTTTATCAGTACTGTACTGTATATCTACATTGCTTACAAAAATTAGGGAATATTTCATTATAACACTAATTCTTGTGAGCAGTATATATTACTTTTTCATTAAACTGATGCTTCTCTTATGTTTCCTCACTTGCAAGTAAATTTGGAATGTTAGTTCGCCATATTATCCGCATCGATTGACAAGTAGTTTTATCAGAACAAAATCTGTTATTGTGGAACTGTAAAACATGTACCATGTGATTTTGTAAAAAAAAAAAATAATAATAATAATAATAATTTATCTGAATTATTTAGCAACATCTTATCAGCTTTGATGAAGTATGTATGTTGTGCATGGTATTGTTTTCCATCAAATTTACAAATTTGAGCAGAAGAATTAAAAGTGTTTTCCAAAATTACACTCATAAGCATTTTTGTACCATTTCATATGGATAGCTATCCAGTTTACAGGACTGACCAAAAACAGATTCTTAAATGAACTGTTCACTGTAACTGTTCACCATCTTGACCAGACCATACAAGACCAGACATACAGTTATGTTCAAAATAATTGTTTAAATTGTTTAACAATATGTTTAAAAACGTGAGTAAATCTAAGATCCTTAGGATAGTTTTTAATTCCATGCTCTGGGAACATGCACATTATGTTCTAAATCAAAACTTAAATTACTTTACAGAAAATGTAGAAAGCATATTTGGCTGAAAACATCTTTAAGAATTATTCGGTATAAGATAACATGACCTCTTCAAGTATTTTGATATATGATCCCTAATATGTGATAAGATTCCAGTGTTTGGGGTCATCTGACAAACTGTCTGCGGCCCTGTGACCCAAAAAGAACAATATTACTTACATCAGTCCATAAAATGTTTCTCCTTTTCTTTTCAGGCAAGTCGATATGTTCTTGGGCAAATTGTATCCTTTGATTGGACTTTGGATTGGCAAAGTTTGTATTAATAGAAGAATTAAGTAAATTATTAATTTCTGCAAATATTTCCGATACACAGAGTCACTTTAGGGTATTATAGAGTCCTCAGCAGGAAGTCCTTGGAGGGCTGGAACAGGTGTTGGAACATCAGCTTGGAGAGAAAAGAAAAAATGTAGATTAAGAGCACATTAAGAGTCTATTAACAATCACTGATGCCATGTGCAGCATGAAACTCAGTATGCAGCATTAACTATAGCAGTATGGCTAAAAAGAGGATAACCCAAAGGCTAGAGGGTTCCATGGCCAGCCAAGAGGAATCAGATGAGACAAGAGCAACCAACCTCCCCAGCAATCAACAAACCTGAGTGATCGCACTAAGGAGGCAAGAAGACAGCAACCCAGAATCCCTGATCACCATAAATCTATTCAACTGTGAACCTTCAGCTCTGCTCTTAGTTTCAGGCACAGATGCACAAATCAAGATCAGGAGCATGGTCTAGCCAGACCACGCACCAGACACTCCTGGCCAAAGATCAGGGCATAACAGGGCATGCAGGCCTATCATGATCCCCAGTAACCCGAGACATGCATCCGAGTTTATATCTAATCAAAAGCCTAGCCTAGACTTAAACATTTGGAGAGTGTCTGAGTCTCGGACTTAATTGAGTTTATTCCATAGTTGGGACCGTGTATGAGAAACCTTTCCCCTTTTACTTTTTAACTCTAGGAATTAAAAGATGTCCTGCACCTTGAAAAGTAGATGAGCTGGGTTGTAAGATTCTAAGAGTTCATTTAGATAATATGGGGTGTGATGTTATTGATGTGCACATCAAGGGAGAGATCTTGATCAAGCGTAACACCTAAGTTTTTTGCAGTTGAACTGGACCAAACAGCTTCTAGATTTAGGAGAGAAGTAGCCAACCTGTCTTTCACAGTCTTAGGTGCAACTAATAAAACCTCAGTTTTATCTGAGTTAAGTAAAAGGAACTTTAATGACATTTACTCAATTCTCAGTTTTATTGATTGTAAGCATGTCATTAGGATCAGCTGAAATGTACCGCTGTGTATCATCTGCATAGCAGTGAAAACTAATACCTTGTTTACAGATAATTAAGCCTAAAGATAGCACGTACAGGGAGAATAATATTGGACCAAGCACAGACCCCTGAGGGACACCGTACTTCATTTTTGAGAGCTTATAGCATTGATTATTTAGATAAATGGTATCAGTTGGTCAGATCTACTCCATCTAACCAACCCTTAGTCCTTTAATACCTATAGTGTTTTCTAGCGTATTATGTAATATATCATGATCTATAATGTCAAATGCTGCACTTAAATCTAATTGAACAAGAAAAGAAACACGTCCGTTATCCAATGATATTAATAGATCATTAAGTACTTAATTCTGTTTCAGTACTATAATGGGACCCTCCATTGCTTTGGAGGTGACTACAGAGCTGTTCATAGACAGATTTTTTAAGATTTTCGATAGGAAAGGTAGATGTGAAATTGATCTGTAATTAGACAGAGCACAATGATCTTTTTAAATCATTGGTTTTATTATGGCACATTTAAATGATTTTGGCATATAAATAAGGGTAAGAGGTGAATTTAGAATAATAACTAGTGGATTTATAATACTCTGTATTAATTATTTGAGTAAATATGTAGGGATTGGATCTAATAAACATGTTGCTGACATGTTAAAAAGATTTGGTCCTGATTTACAGCTAATTAAACAGACATCAGCACTAGTGCTGCATCTGGAAGGTTGCTGCATAAATGGATGATTTGGTGAGAATTGAATTGAGAATTGAGAATTGATCTTATCATTAAAGAAAGTCATGACGTCATTACTGTTAAAATCATGCTAAACTTCAGAGTCACTTTCATGTTTTAGCTATTTTTGAAATTGTATTAAATAAAAATCTAGGATTATTCTAGGAGTCAACGCATTATCTTGTAGTTGACGCCTGGTTAGAGATGGAAAATACTACTGGATTTTTCATGGAAAGCAAATTGCCCATGTCAGCCTAATTTGCGTATGCAATCTATGATTTGCAGTTAGCGTGGATTAGCACAGGCAGGCGGACACAGACATTTTCAGTTTAAAGATAGAGGGTAAATATTAGATAAGGAAAAATTGGATGTTCGAAATGGGGGAACGGTAGCTCACCTGCCAGCGTACAGGGGTTGGAGACTTATCATCACTTGCTGAAAAATGAGCATGATTGCTCTCAGCTGACTGAGATGGAAGAAATGTGATATCCCCAAACATGAATCCATCATTTTCTTGTTTTCTCTTGCTTTGCTTTCCTGCACTAGCCTGCTATCTGACCTATTTTTCTCAAATTTACATTGATTCAAAAACTGTGATTTAGAATATATTGGACTTGATTTTGATTTCTTTGGATTTCCTTATGTTTGGTGTTATGAAAAAACAGCCATTTAACATAAAATTGATTGTATTCTCTTTGTTTTAATCTGTTAGTCTGCTATATGTGTATATGCGCATGCAGAGGTATCCCTCTCCTTCTTACTTATTTTACAAGTTGTTGCCTTTGGTCCTTTTCTTGTTCTGGTCTCATAATTGTCATCATAATTGCACAAGTCCTAAATCACACGACAACAACAATTGTTAATGTCTATGAGCTTCTTAATGTGATGTACATCAAGTGAGTGAAAAGGTTTCCTCAAAACATATCATATTCCAGACCAAATCTTGTTCTAATTCAATCTGGCAACACTACAGTATGTTATATGCTGTGTGTAACTTAATTTATTTAGGATAAAAGATAATAATAAGTAATATTGAAATAGTCTTGTAATAATGGAGTTTCACTTTTAGATGTAATAAAATATTATCTACTAAACAAGACATTTACAACATTGGTTTTATTATATAACATATTAGATGTAATCAGAAGTTCTTCCATTTCTACAAGTTTGCGCTACATTCCTGATAGTTTTCTATTGTTTTTAAAGTCTGTGACCCTTCTGGTTGTTATGCTTCTAAAAAGCTGACCAAGGATCTAAATATAAATATTGCTGTCAAAGCAGGGTTAAGCTATAAAACATATCTAAATATTTCCTATTTGTAATTTCCACTCTTTGAAATGTCATTAGGAAACGGAAATCAAGCATGGATGATCAAGCCAAAACAAGATATGAAATACAAAATATAGACTGTGGAATGTAGACTGGTCATATATGCAACTCTGACATATTCTCCCTCAGAAAAAAAAAATGATTCACTGTAATTTCTCATATTCTTATATAATATAACAAATATGTAATTTCTGAAAAAGGGGCCACATGTAGTTTGAAGATATCTACAGTATGAACACAATTCTGTGAATATACCATAATGTTATGCCCATAAACGTTTTGATGGAAACCGGAAACCTCTTCCATTGTCTTACAAAATAAATGTGACCACGAGTTATACAGGATATTTACATAAATAACAATTATATATAAAACCAGAATGTTGTCATCTTGTGCTTTCAAAATATCCAAGCCAATATCAAGCTACTCCTTAAAACTGTACACAGATTAAATAAACAACATTTGGCAAAAAATTATAAAACCACCTCTTGATGATGTTTGCCCTTACTTTTTTTGTAGCAAGGAAACAAATCACACATTCACAGCAAACTATATTTGATAACTGAACATTATCTGACATGTGTGAAATTATATAGTAAGTCTACAGGGAGTTTAAGAGTCTTACAGCTTCAGGAAAGAAGCTATTACTCAGTCTTGATGTTTTACACTTAAAGTTCCGCAGCCTTAAGTAACAGGGACAAAATGTGTGTGTACTGGGTGAGTGGGATCCTTCATGATGCTGGTGGCCCTCTTCCTGCGTTTGGAGGTGTAAAATTTCCATGGTGGTGGTGAGGCTGCCTCCCACAGTCCTCTGTGCAGCTAAGATTTCCTCTCTGCAGCAGAGCAGCTTCCATGCCACACTGTGATACTGGAACACAGAACCACACACCTGTAAAATGAGTTGAGGACTGAGCCCCCGAGACCAGCACGCCTAAGCAGAGGCGCTGATGTTTTCCTGATCAGTGTTCCAGGTGAAGTTACTACTCAGGTGCATAACCAAGTACCTGTAGCTGTCAACCACTTCCACCACAGAACCTTTGATGTGCAGGGGGAGGACGGGGCTGGTGTGTCTGCCCCCTCTGAAGTCCACAATCATCTCCTTAGTCTTCTTCATGTTGATGCACAGATTGTTTTTCTTTCACAAACTCACAAAGTGTATCACCTCCTGTCTATAGTCAGACTTATCATTGTTTGTGATGCATCCAATCACTGCTGATTTGATGTCAAACTGCAATATAGCAGCTCAGATGGGTATCTGAGCAGTCATACATGAGCAGTGTGAACAGGATGGGGCTCAGCACACAGCTCTGAAGGAAGCTGGTGCTGAGGATAATGGTGGAAAAGGATCCTCTCAGATTGTGGCCTGTTAGTCAGGAAGTCCAGGACCCAATTACAGAAGGATTGTCTCAATTCAAGTGTTTGGAGTTTGTAAATCAGGGTCTGGGGAATCATGGTGTTGAATGCAGATGTGAAGTCCACAAAGAGCATACAGACATAGGAATCCTTTCTCTCCATGTGGGTGAGGACAGTAATCTACAGAGTTAATGGCGTCCACTGTGGATCGGTTCTTCCGGTAGGCGTATTTGTGTGGCTCCCCTGTGACGATGATGATGTCTTTGATGTGAGTCTTTCAAAGCATTTTGTGACTGTCAGGGTAAGGGCAACTGGCCAATAGTCATACATACCCTGTTCTTCCCTGCTCTTTGGATGAATATGGTGGTGGCCTTCAGGTAGGTAGAGACAGTTGCTTCTGTGAGAGAGGTGTTATATAGAATATGTCTGCCAATATCTCAGATACCTGGTCTGCGCAATCGCTCAGCTCTTGCCTGGGGAAATAGTCTGAGCCAGTAGTCTTGCAGGGATTAATCCTCCTCACTTCTACTCGAGTCACACGGTGGAGGCACCTCTTCAGGTTGTTGGGTTGAGTCCAGTGCTTGTGTGGGGGTCCTCAAAGCGGGTGAAGAACCTGTTGAGAGTATCATGCATAAGTGCAGTCCCTATGATTTGTTTTCTAATGATTTTTTTTTATTTTTAAGCCCTGATGTTTGAAGTTTTTTTCTCCTAATGCTTTGACATCTAATTTGGTCTACCCATATATTTTCCTTTTGTAACCTTCCCAATTTGTTTACACAGGTATGCCCTGTTTTGATGACCTGATTTACAATATTTTGACTTACCAATGGGAATCCAATAACCCGATAACTGTTGGGCTCGCTAGTACATGATGTTGTCACAAGGGGTCACATAGCGGGTGTGTGATGAGTGCCTGGAAATGTAGTCAGTAAAAGTTGTTCATATGTCAGGAAATAACGGTTTTTGTTTTTCACTTTCAATATATTATTCAAAAATTACATGTGATATTAATTATTTTATTCATTTTCTTATCTGCTTAATCTTGGTCAGGGTCATGGGAGTCACAAGTCTGAGCCTGGCATGGAGACTAACATGCAGACTCAGACATAGAAGAGACTCTATCTGGCACAAACCCAGGATAATCTTGCTGTGAGGTGACGGTGTTACCCACCCATGAGATATTCAATACTTAATTAGAAATTGAAATTAGCTTTATGTTAATTATTTTACCCAGCTGTAGTGTAATCTAAGTTTTTTATGGAAGTCCAAGGTAAACTACACAATATGATACTCTCCTGTGCTAGATTTGGAACTCTGTGCATGACATAGGGAGTCACATGGTGGGAGTGTTAGGTACTAAGAGGTTACAGTATTAAGCATGTGTAAGGATGGCTATGTTATGCTATGAACAGTATATGTTAAACTCCTTGATTTGTGATAAATAATTTTTATGATGGAATTTGTTGCAATGTACAGTATCCTGATTGTATTTATGTTTTAAAAAAACCTGGATGACCATCCTCCTAGTGGTGTAATTCCACCAAGTCCATTAAAATTTGGAAGTATGAATATTTATTATGAAGGCAATTTTGCAAACCAGTGAAACATCTAAGATGAATCATGCATGCAAGAAGTGTTCTTCAACCTTTAATAGACCTTGACCCAAGACTGTTGGACAATCCCATACCAGCCAGCCATGTATATTTTAATCTACTTTTCTTTCTTTCTATCAACGTTTGACTCTTTTAATTGGTGTCTTTTTTTTCTTTATCCACCAGTAAAAAGCAATAATGAGAGTGAAGAAAGTTGTCTCTGCCCTAACTGGCTTGTTGATGCATGTGGTCTTCTGTTGGTTGACTATATGCAACCGCAGTGATTTTCCCATCATGCCCAGACACGGTCTTATCCTGCTTCCCCCCTCAATGCCTCCACGCCTCCCGCAGGCTGTTCCGGCTCGTCTAAATCTATGCCACAAAGAAGTGCTTCCAGAAATATAAACACTCCCAGAGACGTTTAATCACCTCAAGTAACACCTTTACAAAGCATTGTTATTCTTACTTTAGCAGCACTGAGCACTCGGTATGGGCATTGTTCCAGGGATTAGTAACAATGTGACACTGCTATAAAACTCTATTCACAGTTATGTGCCTCAACTGGGCCAGAAGCCACACACTGTTCTGCATCTTACAAGACATGGGAAGATGGCAGGAAAACATTGTGAAGGTGCACAGGGTTTTTCCGGTGCTATGGGTGGAGGATGTGAAAAGGCACCAGTGCAGGTGTGGGATTTTACTACTACTCTCTCTCCCTTTCTTGCTGTCAGCTTTGCCCTGCAGGCTGAGGGCATGCTTGAAATGAATCACATAAATACTCAAAAGGCATTTCTCCACAAATGTGAGTTTAATGCAGCTGCATTTAGATTATGTAAATGGAAAGGGCACAAAACCAAAAGTTTTTGGACAACCCTTTTTATTACTATTTCAGCCAAACCCACTGTTAAGCAGTACATAAAAGCAAACACACTAATATGTTTTTCCATAGAAACACAAACACTAGCAAAAGAATGAGTCATAGCGAAGTTCATTGAATTTTTCACCTTGACATTGTCATAGAAGCCACCTATTCAAAAGTTCTTCTACTTCCTGTCACGATACAGCTACCAGATAAGCTTACAGAACAATAATCCTACACTAATATAAGGAGTGGTGAATCATCTTACATTATCTGCCAGTCTGCCAGGTGAATTTGTGTTTGGCAGAGACTATAATAATTCTACTATCCCTGTTCCGTACTTTAATCCCAATGTTTCCTGGTCAATAATAAAAAAGATACAACACATACAGCATGTCCTGGACAGAACACCAGTTTATTGCAGAAGTGGATAGGTGTGACTGTTGTGGTGGATGATCCTCTGAGTGGTGTCATCTCCCTAAGACACACATAATTGCATCTGTTATGTCTGATCCAGTCAAAGTAGACTGCTGGAACTTGGGGAATGTGCTAGTGTATTACACTGCTATACCGTCCAAGGACCTTTCTACCAGATTGCCAAAGTAATGTTTTCAGAGTAACCATAATGGTTTTGAGTTGGGTTTCTACAGAGCCTAGATGGGCCCAAACAAAACTGTTAAGATTAATTAGAATACCACCTCCAGCAAGGCTTTACCATCCAACATGAAATGCTTAACCTCATTCTTAACCTCTTCCTTAATGCTCTTGTGGCTGAGTGGAAAAAAATTCCTTCCGTTCTATGTTCCAAAATCTAGTGGAAGGCATTTTGGTGACTGTATGAGGATATCTGGGTGATGGCTTTTATAGATACAAAGCCAGTTTAGATTAATCACTTAAGACCCATTGATTTACAGTGTTCAGCACACAAATTATTTTATATTTTGATCTAATTTTTGGCACCAAACTAAGGATGCAGAGGACAACCGAATAAACACAACACATGAAAAATTAGCTTTATACTAAGTCACAATTCCAAGCACAGCAGCACATGTGAGTTTGATTAGGTTGACTGCCACATATTAAGTATAAGCCTGTTATAACATTTGGTTTGTGAAATTTGAATGCAACACAAAAAGTGTTCCAAAGGGGTGGGAAATACAAACACTGCTAAATGCACCAAAAAGTACAGACACAGTCTCAACTTTATGTTGTGAGTGTCATAGAAATTCTGGCAACTTTGCCATTTAGAACCTTTTGTTATGAAATAGCTATGCTCAAAGATGTACTGTGGTAAGCATATAACTTTAACCATAGTTCCTACATCTGGTTGGATTTACATGTGTTAAAAAAGTCAAAGAATGCTTTCAACACACAAAGTCTACTGCCAACTGCTAAAACATTAAAATAATGGCTTTGCATGACTACAATATAATATAAGCCAAATATGCAACAAATAAAAGTCTTTAGTAATTTTAGCATGCATGTGGTTTCATAAACACCAGTTTGACGTAAAACATCATTCAGTCATGAAAATTAGTCCAATAAAAAAATGATTGTCCAGCCAGATTATTTCAATCTTATGGATCCTATCCTATTTCATGTTCATTCAAAGTGATGTAGTGAAGTAGGGCTTCTATATGAATATTTTATAAACCATTTATAGCAATGTTTTGTAATTCTTTTTGTATTTCTACATGAATTTAAAGAATTCATAGTGCTTTGTATCACCTTTTGATACAAGATGATTATGGAATCAAAACTCTTGAAGGAAGATCTATTAATTGTATAATTTTGAGAAACAATGTTAATCATGGAGAGAGGCCAAAAAACAATTTTTTTTTTAATTCCAACCTTTTGACAATTAGAAAACAACAAAAAAGAAATAAATATAATTGTTGTATTTAGTCTCGATTGTGTTTTTGGATCAAGTAGAGGAAAAAAATACAAATTCACTCAATTTTAAGGTAAATATTATGGAATTATTCTGTAATTTATAGTTCTAAATCAAACACCTGCATCAGATTAAATCTGATAATTAGTCAAAAATGTGCTCACACATTGGAGAGCTCCTGCATAAAGTGGATTGACATGAATCATGGCTCCAACATGAGAAATGTCAGTAGAAACAAATTATAAAACTTCTTCAAAAAGATGAATTATCACAGAATGTTGCAAAAGATGTTGGTTGTTCCAGTTCAGCTGTGTCTAAAATCTGGACCAAGTACAAACAAAGTAGGAAGGTTGTAAAAGGGAAGCGTATAGGTAGACCAAGGAAAACATGAGAGCATTAAGATGGAAAACTTAAATGTGTGTTGAAAATAGAAAATGCACAACAAAACAAATAAGACAAGTGGGCAGTCAATGTCTGCGCTCAAAAAAATAGAAATGGGAATACACTCTTATTCTTACAGTACTAGGCAAATTATAGATGGTTACCCACAAAGAAACATAAAGCACTACAGGAGAGTCATCAGAACCATTTTACTGACCCACATGTCTAAGTAAAATGTTGCTGGGCCCGACTAAAATCACAGTGGTAAAAAGCCAATTTTATCCTGGATTACTGAGCAGCACTAAAGGACTCATTAGGCAAATGCACTGCAGACACTACATCCCCCACAATGCCCATCGTCTTTACCAAAGCTTGAGCAGCTAATTGTTGTGGTTTCAGTCAGAACCAGTATATTTAATCTTTTCATAAGGAGGAATGGACGTTCACAAATATATATATTTTTAAAAGTCAAACACATTTCTAAAAAAGTAATGATAGCTCATAACTGTGTTATGATTAGCCACTGATCACTGAATAACCTAGAAAAAGATCACTAAAGCAATGGCATCAGTTATGCAAGCTTACACAAATTCAATGGCATTAATAAAAAAAATCGTTATTTTGTTCTTCATTTCTCATAAAATGAAGTCATTTTAATGGCATAAAAGTCATTTTAATGTAAAATTATTTAATCTACATTGTGCTTTTATGCACAGTTGTGCCCCTACCACTAACTGGCAAGCAGATGGCTACAGCTGTGCCCCTCTATATTCTGTGTGCCTCAGTATGCCAAGTAGTCTAGAAACACCACTAACATGCTATTTCTATAAAAGGAAAAAAAAACAATCATGTGCAATGCCTGCTTAGTCACTACCTTTCATAGTCATTTCTTGTGTGGAATTATGCATTATGGTGGCACTCTATGCATTCTGGTGACCATATAATGAATGAGATTTACAGTGGAGGCCAAAAATTTGACACCACTAGTGTAAATGCTTTTTTGGATCTCGATGGAGACGGAATCCTGCTTCACTGAAATTATGACCCAAAATAAAAGCTTATATAAATATGAAAAAACTACTTGTCAACCAAAGGATATTAAAGAGATTAACAGTCATGGAGTCACCTGACCTAAATTCCAATTGGAATTTACAAGGTGTTTAAAGATAGAGAAAGACAAACATACATTATGCTTTTGGAATATTGTGAAATCATACTGGGATAGCATAATAATTCAGATTTTGCACAAGCTTGTAGAATCCATGCCAACTTAAATATAGGCAAGAGGGGAACATACCAAATGCTATCCATTTCTGAAATGGATTTTTAAAAAGTGCATTCGACTTTTAACTCAAATTTTTTACGATGATTATTTGATTTAATGTATATGTAATGAAGTACTGTATCCATTTACTGATATCTAAGCAGTTACTAGTTGGAAAATATTGATGAGTCTAAGAAGCTGGTCACGTACAGTCTATATATACTGTTCCCAAAAATGAGGAAAATCAAATATCCCATAATTAAATATATTTTTTACCTTATCCATTTTTGAGCAGTGTTGAATGGTTCATATCATATGGATAATCAAATGAAACAATTTACATTGGGCAAATTATGCACATTATAATTTTACTCACTGTCTAATGTGCTGGAATTCAAATATCCTATATTTCTTTGTTCAGTTCTTTAAATAGTGAGAATATCTGAGACATACCTCATGAGAGACTGCAAATTCATGGGGAAACAGCCTAGAACGAATCTATTTACTGTGTACTGTGTGGTTCCACTTTAGCTATAAAGTATGTGTATCTGCCTGTAAGTCCTTCTGCTATTCTAATTACAGGTATTCACCATATAACATCGGCAAAGATGATCTGTGAAATATTTTGCTGCCTGAAATAGACAGATAAGATGTTACCATAGTCACATAGTTTCTTTAGCCTACTATAATGTAACTTTAGAGTAATTAACAAGAAAACTGTGAGCAAATTAGAGTGAGTAAATTCATAAATTCGAGATACTGCTGACAGCAAGGATGGAATCGAGTGACTTTATACATCAAAGCTAATGCCATTGTGTCTAAAGTCTAAATTGTTATACACATGATAAACATTTATTAATACATGGACATTTACAATAATTATAAAAAATATGATTCAGTGAGCGCATGACCAGTAAGCTAGTGGGATTTGGAAGTGATTGGCTGAGTTAAAAATGGTGCAGTAGTCAAGATGCTCACCCAACAATGCAACGGTCGGAGTTCATATCCCCTGTGGTGCCTTTCTACCAGATGGGGCATCATATTAAGTCATGATTTGCTGTGACTGAAGGCGAAAATGCCTTTCAGAGGATCATCCACAGCACTGCGGGAATGCCTGAGCTCTGTATTATCCAGCAATATGGTTGTTGAAAAAAGTAGAACCTCAATTTCTGGTCTGAAGTCTGGATGGCTGTGAAAGATTCCTGGCTAAACACCTAATTTGATTGATCCATTTCAAGAAATAAAACATGTAGACCTATTTGATGTTTCTTATAGAGTGGAATTATTCAGCTATCCCGAGAATGCTCTTGGATCCAGTCTGTTTGCTATTCTAATTATTGGCCTTTGGAATCCATGCATTTTACTTAGCATGCTCGTGGTCTGAATTATACAGAGCAGTTTACAGTTTTTCATGCTTCTTAAGTATATGTTTTCAATGCAATTAAGTGGATACTGATGTAGTGTGTTGAGGTGGAGGGGATTTTTCCGTAGTCTAAATGTTTGCCCTGAACTGTTTACTTCTACAGTGCAGAGAAGTTTCCAAGGAAAGAGCAACCTAATTAGTCAAAAACTGCATTTCACAAGTCCAGTTTCTTAAAGACCATTAAGTGGTTTAAATACTGTTAGCTGTCCGTTTACCACCACAAGGTCTTCTACTTCAGCCCTTTAACCATTATTACACAACTAAATGTTTGTAATCCAAAGCACATTTGTAGTTGATCAGTGGTTTGCTAAATACAGTCCACTGTTTATAGAAATGCAAAGGTCCTCTAAGTTGTACAACATGTTGGAGATATTTGAGAGAGTATATCTACATATGTGATCACATTAGCATTACTTCACCTCATCCCCATCGTGTGTTTTTCACTTATTACAGCTACTGTATTTTTACAAATACATGAATAAACTTCCACAGCATTGATAATGCCGTGCCTACAGAAAAAAACGTCATACTCATTCGAAATGGTCACTTTTCGTCTGCTTTAATTACAGCCAGTCTTGTTTGAATATATTTCTAACAACTCTGCACACATTTTTGGATAATATTTACCCATTCTTTATTTTAGAATGAGCTAAGTTCAGCAATGGGTTTGTTTAGGGATGTTGTTGTGCAGGAAGGTGAACTACACGTCAAACTACAGCTGTCTAGCAGAGGGCTGCACATTTTCCTCAGGATTTTGGGTATACAACCCCAATTCCAATGACGCTGGGACATTTTGCAAAACATAAATAAAAACAGAATACAATTATTTGTTCAAATGGATAAACTGTATTGTTGTTTTCTTTTTCAAATATTCACTCATTTTTAATTTGTTGCCTGCAAAAAATGTTTCGACAGGGACAACAAAAAACTGGGAAAGAATTCTGTATTCTGTATTATCACATGGACTCAGAAAGACTTCAGAAAACCATTATCAGTAAACACAGTTTGTCTCTCCATCTTCAAGTGCAAGTTAAAACTCTATCATGCAAAGCAAAAGCCATATATTAACAACCATCAGAGACACCACCGGCTTCTCTGGGCCCGATCTCATCTGAGATGGACTAAGGAAAAGTGGAAAAGTGTCCTGTGGTTTGACAAGACCACATTTAATTGTTTTTGGAAATCATGGACGTTGTGTCCTCCAGGCCAAAAAGGAAAAGAACTGTCCAGATTGTTATCAGCGCTAAGATCATAAGCCAGCATCTCTGATGGTATGGGGGTGTGTTAGTGCCCATGGCATGGGTAATTTGCACATTTGTGAAGGTACCATTATTCCTGAAAAGTACATACAGGTTATGGAGCAACATATGCTGCCATCCAAGCAATGTATTTTTCAGGGACGTCTTTGCTAATTCAGCAAGACAATGCCAAGCCACCTTCTGCATGTCACAACAGCGTGGCTTTGTCATGAAAGGGTGCAGTCCTGCAGTCCAGTCCTATCTACCATTGAAAATGCGTACATTATGATGTACAGAATACGACAAAGGACACCCTGGACCCTGGAAGTGAAAAGAATTTCTCCTACAAAGCTTCAGTAATTAGTGTCCTCAATTTCCAAATGCTTATGGAGTGTTGTTAAAAGGAAATGTGATGTAAAACAGTGGTAAACATGCCCCAGTCTCAACTTCTTTAGAACGTGTTACAGGCCTCAAATTTAAAAAGAGTGAACATTTGCAAAAAATAATAAAATCTATTGGTTTAAACAGTGAATATATTGTCTTTGTAGTGTATTCGATTGAATATGGGTTGAAGAGGATTTGCAAATCATTATATTCTGTTTTTATTTACGTTTTACACAATGTCCCAACTTCACTGGAATTTGAGTTGTTCTTGACTTCATAAATTTTCCCTTCAGTCATCACCAATTGTCCATCACGCTTCATGGTGTATTATGTTTGACTTTTGTTAAATGTGCTTGGATTTCAGTCCAAATAGTGTAAACTCAGAGTCATATGAGCATAAAAGCTTTTTCCACATGTCAGAAGAAGTGCAAAGGAGACTTTGTTCAAAAGTTAAAAACATCTGAGAAAGACTTTTGAGCCACTGGCCTCTTGGTAGCCTCTGTGATCAATGTCCTCTAGGCTTACTCATCCTGTTTGAAAGCACAACCCAATTTAGATGCTGCATGGGCTTAGATGCTGCACTTTCCACTTTATTACAGGTTTTACATTGATAATGCTGTAAACAGTACTCTGACACAGAGTTAGAGACTTCTGTATCCTTTTATTGCTTTTTCTGGACTCTATTCCTGGGCTCCTTTATGTACTATTTGTATAATTGTTTTAATATGTTAATCCTTTGTGTTACCATGCACTACTAGTTTTGGGATCTTCAATGAGCAGTGAGTTTTATTCTGAAATAATCAAACTCACTACAGGTGAGGCCATACAGAGTGCTGTGTGATCTGAAATTTTCTTTCAATTTGTTTTACCTAAGTTTATAAGGATTACAAGTTAAGGATTTGCTTACTTATTAAAAGTGGTATTTTACTAATTGCATTTAAATAACGGGTGGTACAAAGGTGTATTGGCTAGCCACGTCGTGTTCTGCCCACATTCCAAAGACATGATAGGATTATTTATTAGATTTATTGTACGCTGTGGAGGACTAGTACTCTTTTTTGGGGGGTATTCTCCAAACTCTTGGCCATGACTTCATATCAGGTAACATTAATAGCCATTAACTATGGGGCTATGGCTTTATGAATATCCACCCCAAATGAATATTATAAGGCCCAAACGGACTCTCTGAAAATTTAAAACCAAGTTGTTTTAGTGTTTCCCATTTTAAATTGCTCTTGATATCAAACTGGAGTCTAAATTATCTGAAATTGCAACATAAATACAATGAAAGGGTTAATGTTGACACTGCAACACGTGATCAGTAACAATTGCTAGGGTTTTAAAGATAACTAGACATTAATTGATGGTATTGATGGGATAATGAGGTCAAAAATACCATTTAACTATGTCCAGGAGTGGCACTGACTGTGATGGCAGTGCAGTACATTATGATATTACATCAGCATATGCTTTCTTTAAGATGACATGCAACACTCAAAGTGCTATACATTTTGAATATTTGCAGATATCCACATCTTATATTTTTTAATTTAATTTGCCTGTTATTATGTACTTAGTTTTACTATTAATGCAAACTCATTTGTTACAATTAACATCTAAGCCACCAATGTAGGATGGATCCCTTTTGAAGTCTTGGTTCTCCCAAGGTTTTCTACGTGCAACGGAATAACTATACATTTTTCAACAGGAGAATGCAAAACCACATGCTGCACACACTGCAGTTAAAAATTGTACAGGTTCTGGATTGGAATTTTGAATCACATAATGATGCACACATTACGTTATGTTTGCAGCAAGAATGAGACTGAAATAGTCTGTCACCTGAAAGTCTGTCACTTGGTACACTGAGGGCCAAAACATATTTTAAATGTTGCATAACATACTCTAACACTATAATGTGGTAAATGCTTCAGCATCCCAACTTTCTGGAATGTTTTGCAGGCACAAAATGCAAACATGTATGTTTTTTAACAAATATAATGAAGACCAAATATAAGTATTTGATTCACTGCCTATTTTGACTAAGAATGGAGAGGTCTGTAATTTTTATGGTAGGCACACTTTGTGAGAGACACAATTTTAAAAAATCCAGAAAATCACATTGTATGATTTATAAATAATTAATTTGCATTTTATTGCATGAAATGAGTATTTAATACACCAGAAAAACAAAACTTAATATTTGGTACAGAAACATTTGTTTGAAATTACAGAGGTAAGATGTTTCCTGTAATTTTTGATGAAGTTTGCACACACTGCAGCAGGATTTTGGCCCACTCCTTCATACAGATCTTCTGCAGATCTTTCAGGTTTCGAGGCTGTCACTGGACAACATTGAGGTTTAGATCCCTCCAAAGATTTTCTACTGGGTTGAGGTCTGGAGACTGGTTAGGCCACTCCAGGACCTTGAAACCTCATTCTTACGGAGCCACTCCTTAGTAGCCCTGGCTGTGTGTTTTGGGTCATTGTCATGCTGAAAGACAAAGCCACGACCCATCTTCAATGCTCTTGAAGGTTGTTGGCCAAAATCTACTTTATACATGGCCCCATCCATCCTCCCTTTAGTATGATATTTTCACCTCCATGCTTTATGGTTGGGATGGTGTTCTTGGGGTTGTACTTATTCTTTTTCTTCCTCCAAACACCGCGAGTGGAGTTCAAAACAAAAAGCTCTATTTTGGTCTCATTTGAAAACATGACCTTCTCCCATGCCTCCTCTGGATCATCCAGATGATCATTTGTGAACTTCAAACAGGCCTGAACATTTGTTTGGGGACCTTGCATGCCCTTCATTATTTTAATCCATGACGGCGTAGTGTGTCATCTTTGAGACTGTGGTTCCAGCTCTGTTCAGGTTATTGCCCAGGTCCTCCCATGTAGTTCTGGGCTGATTCCTGACCTTACCAAACAGGGTAAGATCTTGCATGGAGCCTCAGACCGATTAAGACTGACAGTCAGAGGTTGAAGTGTAATTGATTGTGTGTGTGTGTGTGATAGGTGTCTTTCATACAGGTAATGAGTTCACACAGGTGTAATTAATAAGGTAATGAGTGCAGAACATGGCTTCTTAAAGAACAGGTCTATGAGAGCCAGAATTCTTGTTGGTTGGATCAAATACTTATTTCACGCAATAAAATGTTATTTTGTTAATATTTGAATATTAATATATTAACAAATTAATATTTTTAAATTTAATTCTCTGTATATTTTTTAGAATCAGTCTTACACAGTTAAAGTGCACCTTATATTCATAACCAATATGTACCAGTGCTAATATCTGCCTATATTTCATTGGTCTAGTAGTGTTTTAAGTGTTATTAGTATAAGGGACATACATTACTGTTACTGTATTAGCTGCAGTCATTAGAGTAAGGTGCATTCTATATAATTCAGATGGCTGAAGATCTAACTTTGTCTATAGTAAGCCGTCCAGAGCAGTGCAATTTCCTATATTTAGACTGGCTGTTAGAGGATACATACCTAATTATTCACATTGTTTTTCAGCATCATCAAACTCTTCAAACATCTTCAACTCACACCTATTTATCACACATTTAGTGCACATAGACATTAGCAGCTTTGATAGAGCTTTGCACCACTATTGCCTGATGCACCAGTGTACCACTCGACCTAAAGCTGCTGGAATACAGAAAAAGTAGAAAACATAAAGGATACTTTTGAAAACATCTAAGCATATAAATGCAACACAAACAATCTATAATACTGTAATTTATACAAAGGACAGAAAATAAGAACTACAAACACATATCATATGAAGTAATCGTTCCTTGCTTCCCAAGAGCACCCACTTTTCAAACGGCAGGAGTATAATTAACTTAAGTTAAAAAGATAAATATTATGCTGACCACCAACCTCATTGGATTCTCTTCTTCATTACACCGGTGAAGCTGGTGGTCAGGTAAAATGGTCCAATTGTACAAGGCACTCTAATGTGACACTGGACCTTATTGTTCCAGAAAAGCCTTTATCTGATGGTATGGAACAATGATCAAGCCTTCACCTCAGCAATAAAATTCTCTGTCTGAGCTTGGTCTTGTTTGGTTATTTGATACAGGTTAGCCAATAGTTGCAGGCCCCTGGGGCCATAAAACATACTGGTTTGCCACTGGGGGTTAGACCAGGTGATGTATTTGTTTAAAATGTTGAAAAACAGTTGATCAGGTAAAGTCTTTACCATATCCAAAATATACCACATAAACATGTATGTAAATGCAACCAAGATGATTTATATAAGATTAAATTTGATTGCTTAAACCAAGTCAGAAGCTGATTTAGGAGGCATTGTAGCCACATATTAAAAACAAGTGTAAATGCCTTCATCTCCCCAAGACACACCTGACTGCCAAAAGTTGCCCAATATAACATGACATAGTGTCATTCATGACATCCTGGATGGTCAGACAAACATTAATGTGAATGCAAAAATATCTTAATCCTTATCAGCAGGCAGATACTTGACAAAATAAATTATAACACAATCAAGCTCCCACCAGTCTTCAACTGATCTGAATCTTCCATTTAGTTTAAAGAAACATAAAGGGATGGTGTAAAATTGTTAAATTAAGAAACACAAGCAGTGGGCGAGACATGTTTAATCAGTGGCCCTGTTTACACTTGGTTTTCTCATGTGCCCTTATATATATATCTACAGTCCAGATACTGAACACATGAGAAAGCCAAGTTTAAACTGATTAAACATAAATTCTTATTCTGTAATCTAATAACTAATAGCTATGCTGTAAATAATATATTAAGTATTCACACTGTAATAATCATCATGATCATAAGTTTTTGGTAATAATTACTAAAATAGCTCTCTTTTGAAAATTTTATTGTAAAGTGTGACCATTTACTATACGTTCTGTGAGTTGCAGATTCAACACTTCCAATGCATTATTAAATATTGTTTTTTTTTTTAAACAACATATGTCATGGGTGGCTGCAAAGAGTGCTATTCAAGGGAAATTTAACTTAAATATAATCCTTGTGATAAATAAAATGAGACTAAACAGTTATGGGTTGTTCCGTGAAACCTCATTTTCAAATACATACTGTTTATAGTTGGTAGACAGTTTGCCAGGATTGCTCATTCTTGAAAACATTGCTGAATTGTTTAATTTCTGTAAACATTTACACATAATGCCATTAAACAGTCAAATTCCATTAGATGAATAAACAGAAATGTATGTGCTCTTTTAAGCGTTCTCTTCCTAAATTAAACAAAGGCTCTCTAACAAAAGGGTTCAACCAAATGGCACCATATGGTCAGTGCTGGGAACTGATAAATGTATTTCAATTTGTGCATGACAGCGGTTCATTTTTTAGCTTCACCCACAAATAGCACACATCTCTTACTAAACAAACAAGAGTGATACACACAATGTTTGGAATTTGTTTATATGAATACACTGAAAAGGGGTTGGAGAGTAATGGAACTGCAAACTGTGTAAAATGTTTGTGAAATATGTTGTGGGCTATTACATCAGAAATTTTAATTAAATGGATGTAATTTCACGGCTAACCTTTTACAGTAACATTTAAACATAGATATAAATCAACCTCAAAGTTAAACTTTAGTTTGACTGAAAACTTTACTGAAATTGAAAAAAAATACTAAAAAACACTATGGCTTTTTCTAGTTGCACTAATGCACTGGTTTGTGTAGGATTGATGTAGCATTGGGCCCATTACCATTTCCGGACCTTGTGGCCCCACGTTGTCTGTGTGGACTGGATCGAGGCCACAGAGATAGCATCGCATCAGCCACAATACAAAAACACAACCACCCCCTACTAATCACTACATAATCCCACACAACATTGGAGCCTGGGATTTATGGGTGCTGACAAGGTAAAAATTCTACAATACTGCAATTATGGACTGTTGAATGTGTTTCAAGAGAAGATGTTTGGGTCAAGGTAGTATGCAAAGTGAGTGAATCATGGAGAGTGGCTTGGTGAAGAGAGAAGAGGCAGTGAAAGCTTTATGTGAATTAAATACAGCAAGGCGTCTGGTGTGGATAGTACTACAGTTGAATCTGTTAAGAAAGGGGGTAAATGTGTTGTCAATTGGTTGTAAGCATTTTCAATTGGATCATAGTGAGATGCCTGACCGTGACGCATTCACGAGCTACCCAGGGTCGAGCGCATAGGTTCGAATCCTGGTCGC